>JAVKPL010000759.1:0-150603 GCA_032173675.1 Gastrolobium villosum
CATAGTTTAATCCTTGGCATGTTATCCCCAAAACAAAAAACAAAAAAAATAAAATCCTTGGCATGTTATCTTTAGCTTTTAGGGCTAGGAAGTTAAAATTCGAACCTTGTTATTACCTCCATTTTTTTCATAATCCACCAGGGTGAATTTACATATATTAATTGGGGGTTTGTGTTTTTTAAAGTTACTTTAGATGATTTTATCTAATGTTCATCGAAACGACGTCGTTTTGGGACGGAAATCATGGAGTTTTTGTAATTTTAATTTATTTCAGGGTTAAAATAGTCTTTATTATTCTAATTTTTAAATTTTTTAACCCAAAACTATACCGTTTCGATGAATATTAGACAAAATTATCTAAAGTAACATCGGAAACTTTTTTCCCTTTAATTTATCGTAACGTGAACATGCAACTATCATATTATTCAATCGTACTGCCATGAAATTCCAAATTGTGTTTTAAAACAATTGTTAGTATTCTCCCATATTACTTAAAAAAATTGCTTTTGTAAAAAAATAAAGAAAAGAAATTATTATATATTTTGAGAATATTAAAAGGGATTATAATTCCTAAAAAAAAAATTATAATTTACATGTGCTCTGTTAAATGTTTTATCTGACTTTGTTGTGGTCTAATTGGTTAAACTACGTAGTCTGTTATTTATATATATAGGGGTAAATATTTCTATATCAACTTTAGATAAGCTTATCTATAACTGTCATTTTTAACTATGTTCTCCGGAGAACATAGTTATAACGTTAAAGTTGCTCTTTTTTCTCTCTCCCCAGTTACTTTTTAGAACTTTTTTGCTCACGCGGTTATAGAGAAAAGAGCAACTTTAATGTTATAACTATGTTCTCCCGTTAGAACATAGTTAAAAATGACAGCTGCAGATAAGCTTATCTAAAGTTACTGTAGAAATACTTTTGCCATATATATTTAAAATTTGACACCTCATCTGAGATCCGTTAGATAAAAAAAGATTAATGTGTCACATGTTTACAAATCAGAGTCATTGATCTTTTTTGATCTAACGGCTCTCAAATGAGGTGTCAAAGGATCCTATATATATATAGGATAGGATCAACTTACACCGGTGTAAGAATTATATATATATATATATATATAATCTTAACCGTTGATTTCCGTGCATCCTATGGTTGAGATTTATTGGGAATTAAAAATTAATTAATGAGTGGGACCTAATAAATCTTAACCGTTAGAATAAAAATCAATGGTTAAGATTTGGTGTAAGACTTATTTTTCTTACACCAGTGTAAGATGATCTTGCCCATATATATATATATATATATATTTGATGTTTGTTATTTTAGATGACATAAGTTATGTCATTTTAAAGAGAGAGACACAATAAATGAAAATTATGGGAGAAAAAGTGGGTGGCTTTTTTTTAATCTAAATTTTAAATAAAAATTTATTTTTTTGTGTCTATTTCTCTTAAAACGACATAACTTTATGTCATTTAAAATGACAAATAATTTTCCCTATATATATATAGGGAAAACATTTTCTCATGTTGCATGAGAATTCAATTCTAATGTTGCGACTCTTCGATTTGCGTGCAGAGTTTTTTTTAATAAGCGTGGGGACCCACCACTAGTTGAGTCACAACATGAGAATTGAATTCTCATGCAACATGAGAAAATCAAATCCCATATATATAATATCCTTTTATACCAACATCAAATTTTAAAATATGAGATCAAATCTCAACATTTGATTTTCGTTAATCAACGACTATTATTTATTGGTAATTAATATTAATTAATAAGTTTGATTCTCAATAAATGATAATTGTTAATTGACGAAAATTAACGATTAAAATTTTGTGTCAAATTTTAAAATTTGACATCAATGTCAAAAGATCCTTACCTGGATGTGTGACTTAAAATACTGGTGTAAAAGGATCATGTGATATATATAGATAGAGCGCGCATGTAAATTGCCAATAAATTTTTATCTTGTTTATTGGAAAATAAATTAACCATTTAGCAATTAATTATTACTTTTTCATCTTGATTTATTTTTTTATTTATCATTGATTATCCGAGGTAGACCTATATTGCTATACCGGATGGTATGCGCTCAGAGATAATGTATATGCCCAACTTACTAGGCTATATGCCGAGGTCCCAATCACTGCGCACCAGCAATAGGCTTTATAACCAGGGGGTGTTGTGTGTGCACAATGAGTGGAATAAGCTAGGCGATTCAGAGGTGTGTACCTGAGACGTTTAGGTGCTTATTTATAGAGGTACCTGGCTCGGCTGCTGAGCTCCGTTGTTGAGATCGTGTCCGATTTGGTCGGCCTCAACGGGCGAATGTGGGTCAGTTAGGATTCTGCCATATCCCTTATCCGAGATAATCTCGGAGGGCGGTTGGCTGAGGTCCATCCGTAACAGTTGCCCCCCAGCTCGGTATTCTGGAAGTCGGAATGCCGAGATTCTATGGTTAAGTCAGCCGTTCTTCATCTTGCCTTTTATTCCACGTGTACACTATGTCGGAGGTCGTAACTCTTCGAACCTTGTTATGATTTTGGATTAAATTTGTTGGATCAGTGGATCTCGGATGTCGGAACCCTTGAGATGACGTTTCGAGTTTCTGACTTTTCGTCTTATTACCACTTTTTGTCCCTTCGTCTTACTCCTGCAGTGACGGTTACAACAGGACACGCGTACTCCCCTTACTGGCCGTTCCGCGCATTGGGCAGGAGAGCTAGTCTGAGCCTAGAGTAGGCCATGATTGCGAGCATTGATTGCAGGTAGGTGGTGCAGGACGTGCGAGGTGTGCAGGGTGGCGAAAATCCTTTTTTGCCCCTGATGCTTCAAACGCTTGAGGTGCCACCCTTTGGTCTTCCACCCCCTCAGCCCTATAACTACGCGTCAGCCCTTACCACCTCTCCTTTCTTGTTCTCTCGCGTCTCCTGGGGTTGGGTTTTTCTGCACATTTTCTGCATATTTCTTCCCTCTGTCCCAGTGTTCTTACCTTGGCCATTTCCTCTACCCAGTTTCGCATCAGGTAACTTTCTTTCTTGTTGATTTCTGTACTTTTGTTCGTTTTATAGCTGGTAGGGAGTGTTTTTTGTCTTACCCACCCTTTTAAGTGGGTAATGGACGCTCCTGGTAGTTCTGGTGGTCGAAATGAGAGTGGAGAGGTATCCGAGGAGATGGTAGACAGGTTACCGCGATCTGTGCAGTACTGGTTTTACGGTAGGGAGTATACTGAGGAGGAGAGGCTCGAGCAGCTTCTCCGAAGTCAGCGAGGAGGTCGTCAGACCTCCAGAGGTGCTCGTGGTAGGAGAGGTAGAGGTCGGAGTCGGAGGGGACGCAGGGGTGAATACCCCCAACCATCTTTTACTAGGGGTGCGTCCTCCTCGATTCCTCAGGCTTCAACCTCCGGGCCGAGCTTCTTTTCCGAGCCCGTTCCCCTATCCTATATTCTTCCTCCTCCACCATTTGGGCAAGGTTCGGGGTCTGTTTTAGATCGGATCCCACCTTTCCAGTTGAGTAATAGCTCTTCCAGCATCTCTTCATCCGAGCTGGGTTTTCCCAAATCGGAAATCCCCACTACTTTTGATGACTCGGCATCCAGTCAGGTGCCCTTCGTCGATCTTCTTAGTAGTTCTGACGACTCTATCCCTTTTTCTTGGAGTCCAGGCCCGTTACCATCTGATTTAGATGATTCTGGGTCAAGTCAGGTTGATTATATTTCTGACCCGACTCCTTCGTGTTCCAGGGACCTGACAATGGACAATTCTGATGTCAACGAATGGGTTCTTCTAGAAATCCTTCGTATGCGGTCAGTCATGACTCCAGCCGACGTCTCCCAGCTTCCTCTTGGGAATCCTGAGGGGGTCGACCTTCTTCCACCGGGCGATTTTCCGATATGCGCGGGCCCCATATCAGATGAGCCCTGCTTCTTCTTTTTCTACCGGGATCTGGTCACCAAGGTCGGAATCCGGTTTCCATTCACCGACTTCCAAATGGCCGTGCTGCGCCGGATTCGAGTGGCGCCTTCCCAGCTTCACCCAAATTCATGGGCTTCATCCGAGGTTTTGAGCAGCTGTGCTCTTACCTCTTTATTCCTTGTACAGTCTCCCTTTTTTATTTCTTCTTTGATGTATATACGGCTCGGAGTGGTGCCGAGTTGAAAGAGAGGAAAGGGTGGGTTACCTACCGAGGTACCCCTGAAAGGGGGCTTTTCATCCCTTACTCTCAATCCTTCAAGGGCTTTAAGAATGCCTATTTCAAGGTGGCTTCCCGTTCCGATTCCCTTCCTTGGTTTGGCAAGGAGCTGCTAGATGATGGGAACTTATTGTGCCACTTCGAGCTGTATTGGACGCGAAAACACTATCGACGTCGTCCAAGTCACTACGCTACTCCTGTGTCCGCGCTTTCCAGAGCTGAGAGGTTAGCGGCACGGATTTTACTTGAGTACACTGACGACTATGGCGTCGTTGACTTAAGTCGGATAGTAAATAAATTTGGAGATGATGCTATTTATGAATTTGGTATGTATGTCAAGTTTTTCATTTATTTTTGACAACAACCTTCTTGGTGCTTTTTAACACTGCATTTTCTGATTTTCAGTTGGGATGACTTCGGCTGATTACAAGAAGTATCTCCCCAAGCGAGCCGGCAAGGGCAAGTCGCGAGAGGCTGCCCCTTCTGAGCCCGAAGCGTCGAAGCGACGGCGGGTGGACATGATTTTGGGGGAGGACCCACCTGCCGACGAGGTGGTTCCAATTGATGTCTCCTCCCCACCACCGAGTCCAGCTCCGGTTCCGGCTCCGATTCCTGCTTCTCAGTGGACCCAGGGGCCGCTCCTCAGCTTGGAGCCAGGGGAGTTATGGAAGTCGGGTGTTTCTGACCGTCTCAGGGCGGCTCTGAAGCCTCCCCCTAATCTTTTTCTGGAATCTGGCTTGACCTCTTCTGTGAGGGTTATGCTGAAGCGCATGGAGGAGGACGCCTTAAAGACGACCTCGCTGATCCAGATATTTCAGGACCTCCTCCAGAATCGGGACCAGGCGAATGCGGCCATGTCATCCCTCTCTGCTAAGGTCGCAGAGTTAGAGCAATCTAAGTCTGCACTGGAGGTTAAATTTGAGGATCTGCAGAAAGAGGTGGACACGGCAAAGGAGGACCTGCGCCTCTCAAATTCTAAGGTCGGTGAGCTGAGCGCGGAGAAAGAAGCCCTTACCCAATCTTGGGGGGTAAAGATGTCCAACTGCGAGCGCTTCAAACTCAGCTCGACCAAAAAACTGCCGACTTTGAAGAGGCCAGGGACGCGGTGGTTAACGCGGCTGTCCAAGCTTTTGAAAACGCCATCGCTCAGGCCCGAGTTCTCAACCCAGGGCTCATCGAAGAGGGCATGGACGTGTCCTACGAAGTAAAGGACGGCGTTATTACTCCGGGTTCTCCTGGTTCTGATGAAGAGGCTGAGGCCGGGGCCTCCTAATTTCTGTTTCCATATTTTTGTAATCATTGCCGTTTTCGGCTAACTATTTTGTAATCATCATTGCCGTTTTTCGGCTTAGCTTTTATTATGAACAAACTTTGATTAATCCGAGCTCGTCTACTTTTACCATATCGGCTTTATTTATATTTACTTTTATGGCTTGCGAGTCGCTGACGTCCGATCTAAAAATGTTAATTCCTTTTTGAAGGTTCATTTCTTTAGCGATCGTGACGTACATGTCGGAATCAAAAACAACTGCTCATTTATTCATAATAAGACTTGTTACAAATCCGAGCTTTTCAGCCCGCTTATTTGCTTTAAAATCAAGTACAGTCCGAGCTCCATGGCTCGTTTTATTTGTGGACTAGAGTCTAGTACTTTGACCATGTCTTCATACCTAACTGTAATAGGTTTTCAGCTTGTCAGCATTCCACGTTCTTTTTACTGGCTTCTTTGATAGTGTTTCCAGAGTGTAGGCTCCCTTTCCGAGGTTGTCCTTGACCCTGTAAGGGCCTTCCCAATTTGCTGCGAGCTTCCCATCTTTGGCATTCTTGTTGCCGATGTCGGCTCTTCTCAGGACTAGGTCGCCACTCTGAAATGACCGAGGTCTTACTTTCTTATTAAACCTAGCCGTAACTAGGCGCTTGGCCATCATGTTTTTGTATCTGGCGTTCTCCCTGCACTCGTCCAACAGGTCGAGCTCAATTAGCAGTGCTTCATCATTTTGCCCCTCCGTGCCTTGCAGTCTTTGGGCCCTTCTCCAGGACGGTTCTCCGATCTCAACCGGAATCATTGCTTCGCACCCGTATGTTAGCCTGAAGGGGGTTTCTTCTGTTGCTGATTGAACACTGGTTCTGTACCCCCATAAGACTAGGTGTAATTGCTGTACCCAGTTTCCTTTGGCCTCGTCAAGCCTTTTCTTGAGTCCGTTGATTATTACCTTGTTAGCAGACTCGGCTTGTCCGTTGGTCTGGGGATGCTCCACTGAGGCGAAACGGTGTTTTATTTTGAAGTCGGACATGAGTTCTTGGAACTTCTTGTCAATGAATTGAGTTCCGTTGTCGGTTACAATTTCTGCAGGGATTCCAAACCGACTTACCAGGTTCCTTTCGAAGAAGCGTCGTATCCTGGCCGAGGTGATGGTGGCCAGTGGTTCAGCCTCAATCCATTTGGTGAAGTAGTCGACTGCGACTATCAGCCACTTTAGTTGTCCTTCGGCAGCAGCAAAGGGTCCTAAAAGGTCCATACCCCATTTAAAAAATGGCCAAGGTGCCGTTATGGTCTGCAATTCCTCTGGGGGTGCATGTATTATCAGCGCGTGCTTCTGGCACTGCTCACATCGCTGAACATGTTCCGTGGCGTCAGCCGCCATTGTTGGCCAGTAATACCCAGCTCTTAAAGCCTTTTTGGCCAATGCTTTGCCCCCCATGTGATGTCCGTTGATGCCTTCATGGATCTCGGATAACACATATTCAACTTCGTTTTTGTCGAGGCACTTCAACATGGGTGCGTAGAAACCCTTTTTGTAGAGCTGACCTTCTACAATGGTGAAGCAGGCCGAGTTCCTGACCAGCCTTTTTGCCTCTTTGGAATCATCTGGCAGGGTTCCTTTTTCAAGGTAAGCCACGATTGGTCTCCTCCAATCTTCAGAGTCGGTAGTTATCATTAGGACGCATGTTGGTTCCAAAATGCTTTGCTGAATGACGGTGCGGTGGTTGCCGGGTCCTTTTGAGCTTGCTAGTTTAGACAGGATGTCGGCCCTGCTATTCTCATTTCGAGGGATGTATTGGATCATTACCTCGTCGAACTCGGCAAACAGTTCCTTAACCCTTTGGAGGTACTTCATCAGGAGAGGGCCCTTGGCTTGGTACTTTCCCTCGACTTGGGAAGTGACGACCTGAGAATCGCTCATGATTTTGATTCTTTTTGCTCCGTGCTCTCTCACCTGCATAATCCCAGCGATAACCGCCTCATACTCTGCTTGGTTGTTTGAGGTCGGAAATGCCAGGTGGAGCGAATGCTCGATTGATACTCCTTCCGGGCTTTCGATGATCACTCCCGCGCCGCTTCCTTTAGAATTTGAGGATCCGTCTACGTACACGGTCCAGATATCCTCTTCCGACTTCTCCTGTTCGTTGCCCGGGGTGAGCTCCAAGATGAAGTCGGCAAGTGCCTGTGACTTTATTGCTGGTCGAGGTTCGTACATTAAATCGAACTCGGATAGCTCGACAGCCCAATTGATCATCCTCCCAGCCAGGTCAGGCTTGTGTAGTATATGCCTGATAGGCTGGTTTGTCCGCACTATGATCCGGTGGCTTTGGAAGTAAGGTCGGAGCCTTCTTGCCGTTGTTAGCAAAGCGAATGCCACTTTTTCTAGCTTCTGGTATCGGAGTTCTGGTCCCTGCAACGTACGTCCAACGAAGTAGATTGGGTGCTGGTGATTGTCCATTTCCCGGACTAAGACGGCACTGATAGCTTCCTCACCCACAGACAGGTACAGGACCAGCGTCTCTCCGGGCTCTGGCTTTGTTAGAACGGGAGGGGTAGCCAAGCAAACTTTGATGTTGTCGAATGCCTTTTGGCACTCTTCCCCCCAACCAAATTCCGCCTCCTTCTTGAGGAGCTTGAAGAACGGCAGTGCCTTCTCGGCTGATTTTGGGAGGAATCTGGTCAAGGCGGCAAGGCGGCCTGTAAGTTGCTGGACCTCCCTTTTATTCTGTGGCTGCTTCATTTCCAATACCGCCCTGCATTTGTCGGGGTTTGCCTCGATTCCTCGGTTTGTAAGCATGAACCCCAAGAACTTCCCAGCTGGTACTCCAAATGCGCATTTGGCTGGGTTCAGCCTGATCTTCCGAGATCTTAATTGCTCGAAAGTTTCTCCGAGGTCAGCGATGTGCGCTGAAGTGCTCATTGACTTGACGATCATATCGTCAATGTAAACCTCCAGGTTTCTTCCGATCTGAGTCTGGAAGACTCGGTTCATCATCCTTTGATAAGTGGCCCCAGCATTTTTGAGGCCAAATGGCATAACATTATAACAGAAATTTCCTTTTTCCGAAATAAAAGCCGTCTTATCATGGTCATCCGGGTGAAGGGGAATTTGATTATACCCTGAGTATGCGTCCATAAATGAAAGCAACTGGAAGCCGGATGAGTTGTCCACTAGTTGGTCGATATTGGGCAGAGGATAGGAATCCTTTGGGCAGACCTTGTTGAGGTCTGTGTAGTCGACACAAATTCTCCATTTTCCGCTTGGTTTCTTAACCATTACTACATTTGACAGCCAGGTGGTATACTGTATTTCGCGAATGAATCCAGCCTCCAAGAGCTCGTCCACATGTTCGTTTAGAGCTTGGCGTCTGTCTACTCCAATCTTTCTCTTCTTTTGGGACACCGGCTTCGCTCCTGGATACATCGATAGCCTGTGGCAGCAGAAGGCTGGGTCAATCCCAGGAATCTCGGAGGCCTTCCAAGCAAATACGTCGGAATTGGTCTTTAGGAATTCTACGAGCTCGTCCTGAAACTCTAACTCCAGAGACTTTCCGACCTTGGTGTAGCCTTGGCCATCACCGCGGATCTCGACTTCTTGTAGTTCGCCCTCGGGTTGTGGCCGAGGCGATTGAAGCTCCTCCCGCATGTCGAGCTCGACTAGGTTGACCTCTCTGCTGGACGGTCTGAGGACTCGGCGGCTTGATCCTTCCCCCCTTGTCCGGGGAGGGGATGCCGGATCCCCATGGTGGGACCGAATTGTCTCATAATAGCACTCCCTTGACTCTCTTTGATCTCCAGGAACTGTGATTATTTCAAGGTTGTGTCCTGGCATTTTCATGAGCTGGTGCTTGGTGGATATCATCATGTCCCACTCATGAATAGTGGGACGTCCAATGATTACGTTATAAGAGGAGGAGGTGTCTACTACCACAAACCGAACTCTCTCCGAACGGAAGGAATCCTTCGTCCCGAGGGTCAGTTTGAGGTCGATATAGCCTTTTGGTGGAGATGCGTATCCGTTGAAGCCCAGAAGCTCGGTCACGCATGGCTTTAGGTCCTTTTCATCCAAATTCATCCTCTTGAAGGCGTCCCAGAGGAGTATATCTACACAGCTTCCGTGGTCGAGGAAGATCCTCCTGACTCGACAGTTGACTAGCACACCAGTGACCACCAATCCGTCAGTGTGTCCTGGCACGACCTTTGCCAGCTCTGCCCTGGTGAAGTATATCGGAGGGGGTTCGGGTCCATCGAAGTCTGGCTTAAAAGATGGCCGGTCTCTAATGGACATGACCTCTTTTAAGTATTTCCTTCGGGCGTTCGCCGAGTCTCCTCCGCCACCCAATCCTCCGCTGATCACGTTGCATTCAAATTCTGCTTCAGGAAAAGTCTCCATTCTGTCGTCGACTTCCTTGCCCTTGGCATTGCGGTCTGGCCTCTGGTCTCTTTTGTCTCCGCGCCTCGGACTTCGGCTTCGGCTTCGGCTTCGGCTTTTCTGTCTGGGTTTGTTGTTCTTCTTGCCTTGCGTACGAATTATGTACTGTTTTAACTTTCCTTCTCTGACGTGTTTCTCAATTGCGTCTCGAAGGTCCCAGCAGTCATCCGTGATGTGGCCGTTTTGGTCGTGGAAGGCGCAATATTTGCTCTTGTCCAATCCGCTTTTCGCCCTAAGGGGGCGAGGTCGGTCGACGTTTCTCATCTCGGTCTGGGCTACTTCTCGCCAGATCCTGGACCTGGGCACGTTTAATGGTGTGTATTCCTCAAACTTCGTTCTGGGAGAACGATCTTCCGTCTTCTTCTCGCGACTGTCGTTCCCTTTTTTGGACCCTTTTTGATCCCGATCTCGACCGTTTTTCTTATTTGGGCTTCTTCTGGACGGGCTCCGCCCCCGAGAGTCGACGAATGCCTGCTGCATATCCTCCACGTCAATGTATTTGTCGGACCTGCGACGGAATTCTTCAAGGTCGTTGACCGGGTTCTTGTAAATTGACCTTGCGAGGGGGGAGTCGCCATCTAATCCAGAGATGATTAGATGAAGATGCACAGCTTCAGTGAGACCACGGACCTTCAGTGCTGCGTCTTTGAACCTATCAAGGTATTTCCTTAATGATTCGTTGTCTTTCTGACGGATTCTTCCCAGCGCGTAGGCCGGCATGGGATGCACCTTGCTGGTAGCGAAATTTAAGCGGAAAGTTCGCGCTAAATCTTCGAACGAGTCAATTGAGTTTTTGGGCAACCTGGTGATCCAGGTCATTGCTTGTCCCGTTAGAGTCGTTGCGAAAATTCTGGCCTTGATGGGCCCAGTAATCCCATTGAACAGCATTTCGGTTTTGAAAGCCTCCAAGTGGGCTTCTGGGTCCTGGCTCCCATCATAGGGAGGTATTCTAGTGGTTTTGAACCTTGGGGGGATGGCCAAGTTCATTAATCTCTCTGTAAACGGGCTATCATTAGCCTCATCGTCGTTCAAATAATTTTGGTTTTGGTTGTTGACGGCGATGTTCTGGCCTCCTACCTCTTGCTGATGGCCGAGGTGTTGAGACAGGGTTTCCAGGATGTTGACCTCAGGAGCGGACGTGTTATGAGGTTGGGAGGTTCCGTTACCAGCTGCGGCGTTTCCACCTGAGTTTTGGTGCTGGTTCCCTCCGTCCTGAGCCTGTGGCCCGCTTCCGGTTCCCCCTTGAACAGTCCGATTTCGTAGTTCGGCCTCCAGCGTGGCCATTCTCTCAGCATCTAGTCGTTGTTGTGTCAAGAATCGGTTTTCCATTTCCTGCATCCGCTGGAGGATTGCTCCCATTGCCATCGAAGTTACATTCGGTGGCTCGGGTTGACGATTCACAGTTGTGGTGTTTCCAACCGGTGGTCTTGGAGGTGGCCTCTGTGGTCCGACCTCTTCGACTTGCACTTCCACCAGAACCGGGTTAGCTGAGGCCTGGAGCTGCTCCAAACCAGACATTTGGGAAGGCCCCTGAGCGTTGCCCGACGTGGATCTTGTGTTGGTCATGGTATTTATGGGAATCGAAATTTACCGAGTTCCCACAGACGGCGCCAATGTTAGGTCCGAGGTAGACCTAATTGCTATACCGGATGGTATGCGCTCAGAGATGTATATGCCCAACTTACTAGGCTATATGCCGAGTTCCCAATCACTGCGCACCAGCAATAGGCTTTATAACCAGGGGGTGTTGTGTGTGCACAATGAGTGGAATAAGCTAGGCGATTCAGAGGTGTGTACCTGAGACGTTTAGGTGCTTATTTATAGAGGTACCTGGCTCGGCTGCTGAGCTCCGTCGTTGAGATCGTGTCCGATTTGGTCGGCCTCAACGGACGAATGTGGGTCAGTTAGGATTCTGCCATATCCCTTATCCGAGATAATCTCGGAGGGCGGTTGGCTGAGGTCCATCCGTATAAATAATGACATGATTTTTTCGGAGAGTAAAAATTAAAGTTTCACTCTCAAACAGTAACACAACATGGGGCCCTCAAATTTGGATAAGAACAGAGGAGCGATCATATACGTCGCAACAATTTTGTCCAGATCTACATCCGAAAATGTTGAATGTAAACGCCCAATGACTCAATAAAAAGTAATCAAATTGATTGGTTATAACCGAAGTGGTCGTAAGGTTCAGCAAATGGTAACACGCAGGTGATTCTATCACTCATTTACACTCACCTTATAAAAGGCAAGATCATTTGAATGACCAAAAAATCTTATATCCTCAAACCTTAAACCCTAGCCGCTGCTGTTCAGTGCACCTCCTCTTCTTTAAGGTAATCTCTTCCTTAATCTTCAAATCTCAATATATATTATATGTTATTTCAATGCATTTATCTGCTTTTTTTTATTATATCAATTGATCTATTTTTTGTCTTCAATTTTTTTTGAACCGTTTCTTGAACATTCATCGGTTTCTTTGTGCATTTTGGGTTTCCTAGAGTTTTCATTTTTATTTATCTTTCTCTGTCTTTGTAATTCCCTCGCTAATTTGTAGACTTGTTTTCTGGAAATGAAATGTAAGAATGTTTTTTTTTTCCCTTTGCATAATGTCGTTATGTTTTGAGTGGTATTTGGATTCTGAAGTGGATTGTGTTAGTGAGAAATAATGGAACTTATTTTTATCTGTTAGTTTTGGTTGATTCTGATATTGTAACTTTTGAAGTGCAATTTGTGCATACCCACATATGTATTTGAGCTGATTTTGTATTTTGCGTTGATGCCCATCTTTCCTATTAGGCATATTTTATTGTACTGGGTCAGTGGCAGGGAGAGGGGTGATTTATTATCAGAATTTATTCTCTGCCACGATTAAGTACTTTTTGCTGATTTTGCGATTTCTTTATTCAGTCTGGGATTTGATTTTCCTTGTTCTTGCTTGTTTGTGTTGTCAATCTCTTGCCATTGTTTTGTGTTTTGTTTGTCTCCCACATGCTGATGACAATGCCTATAAAATATAAAGGCAGAAGTTGTTTTGGTTTTCTATCCCTATTAAGGTGAATCTGACCCTGCAGCAGTGGCGGAGCCACGTTGAGACCAGCCAGGGCCTTGGCACGGCTGGTTTTAAAATAGGATACATGTTTTCTTTAAATATTATGGTTACTGGTTGAGTTTTCAAAAATGGTACAACCTTGACACTGGCTGGGTTTTCAAAAATGGTACAGACTTGTTTTCACAAATTTCAAATGGGTTGTTAGTGTGTTATTAGGGAAAATTATTTAAAATTCCTCATGCTGTGGTTCCTACTTATAATTTTTATTCAGTTCTTCTTCTTGTAAGCATCTAAGCATGATTAAAGTGTTTATAATAAATTTCGATTTTGTTGGTGGTGTCAGGTACTTGTGAGGCCTAAAAGCTGACAATCATAATGGCATTGTGTAATAACCTCAGAAATCTCTTGAGGCAGAGTGCTACTCAGAGCAGACAAGCACCTGCTGCATCTATGCTTAATTATGTTCGCTGCATGTCTTCAACTAAGCTATTCATTGGAGGTAATGACTATTGTTGAAAGTATTATGGGTGCAAACCATATATTTTGGCATTAATTTTATAAATATTTATTATTTTAACCTTTTCTATTTTAGGTCTTTCATATGGTGTTGATGAGCAGTCTCTTAGGGATGCATTTTCAAGCTTTGGTGATGTGGTCGAGGGTGAGTTCAGTTTGCTGTGTTTTTGTACTCTGGTGTTGACAATGGAAATAAATGGATATTGCAAAGTTACAAAGAAGCAGCGTAGTTTGTATAATAAAAATAAAGAAGCAATGTAGTTTTAGCATAATAGCATGTATTATTCTATTTGTACTTCCGAGGAGCGATTCATTTTTGTTTCTAGGTTTAAGTATAATGCGATTTCCTTTTAGGTTGCATACAGGCATATACACAAACATACATTACATTCTATTAAAAACCAATTAGCAGGTGTGGTGTAAAACACAAGTCCCGTCATGAACGGATGCATCTGAAATGCCTAAATTTTATAATATTTTGAGTATTTAGGTTTTCATACCAATCATAATTAGCTCCCTTGCTCTTGTTACTACTATTACACCTTTATTTACCTATAAACATCATGCTTGTGCAAGGATGTCAATTTCATCATTTCCCTTAGTAGCTATTTCTTTTTTTTCCTTTTAAATTTCAGTTTGCTTCCAGTTGCAAAACTATATTGGGTCTTTTATTAATAATACACGTCATCCGTGGTTCAATATTTTTGCCAGGTTGGATTTAGTACCACGTTTCCCACTTTACTTTGGTATCATTAGAATAAGTATTGGCGTTCAGATGCTGATGCACTATTAGATATTTGTTACTTGTAAGAAGTTATTCTGCCATTCTGTTTTTGGGAATTCACCTGGATATGATTCTTTAATCATAGTAGAGATTTTGGTTTGTTTTTGTGGTGTGAGTTATGAAAATTATACTCTTGAGGGCATTGTGTGAATTTGAGCTGGCATATTCAAGTAAATGCTTCATTTCTCTTGTTTTTTAGTATTTTAAAACTGGAAAAAACATTAGAAGACGTGGGATCTTATGCATTTTCTTAAGAGAAGTCTGCCTGAATCTCCTGGTCTTGTTGTAGTTTGAGCATACTCATAATTAATTTGGTTGTGTTGTACAGCAAAGGTTATCACTGATAGGGACACTGGAAGGTCAAAGGGATTTGGATTTATCAACTTCACCAATGTGGAGTCAGCAAGTGCAGCACTCTCTGCAATGGATGGGAAGGTAGGATTGTTGGAATGCTTTTCTGTTATTGAACATTATTGTCATTTCCAGGGGCAGAGCTAAGCTAATGTAGTAAGGGGGGCCAAAAGGAAAATATTATTTTCTTTTATTTTCTGAAAAATAAAATAAATTTTTTTAAATATAGGGTATTTTTTTTTTAAACTCCCCCCCAAAATCCTTAAATAAAGTGTTGTCCCTAATTATTAGAGTATGTTGTAAAGCTTTACAACATACTCTAATACTAATTATTGCTAGTTGACTGACATGGTCTTGTTCTTTAGGAGCTAAATCAACGAAGTATTCGTGTGAGCTATGCAAATGATAGGCCTGCTGGACCTCGATCTGGTGGTTATCGTAGGGATGATGGTTTTGGTGGCCCAGCTTTTTAAGTCTGTTCCTTCTTCATGTTGGTTGGCTAAATCAGTAGCGCATATACAATTTTGTATACACTGACATGGATCAAATAATATTTTTAATCCTGGCTTTTATTTGTACTTCGTTTTATGAACTGCAATAAAAAAGAATATTACTATGTATGTTTATATAATTTTCAATTCATTTGCAAATTTCATATATAATTTAACTATTTGCAATATGGGGAAAATTTATTTATTGATCATTTTGTATATAGTTCCTACTCAATCAAGAACGGGAAATGCACTGTAGAGCATTGCCTGACATATGCCTATTATATAATGTGGAGTTAGCGTTTTAACTCTTTCTGGTCAGTACTGCTATTCACTCCAATTTGAGTTGCTTGTGAGTAGTTGTGCATATTCTAAGTCCTAATAACTAATTCCATAACTTTTCAACTTTTGAATGATAATTTAATTGTTAATGTTATTTTCTAGGCAATTTCGTGTAGAATTAATGATGGAAATTTATTACGCACAAGAGAATGGTTTTAAGTGTTAAACATAACCCAAAGCTATTGTTGTTTTAGAAAATGTCTTGGCATCATCAATATCCTTGTTTCATGTCTTTCCTGATAAAATCATTGAATGCATGGCCTAAATGTGCGAAATTATTATAGTACTCCCGTCGTTCATTGTGACGGGTCAATCAAAATCGAACAATGATTGTGACGTTTGTATGGAAGAGAGATTAGAAAATAAACTTTTAATCTAAGTGTCACTTTTTTAATGAAAGGTGTACATACTGTGTTTCTAAATGTGAGTTGGGCGTAATGAAAATGTGTTTCTAAATGTGGGTTGTTGATTGAGGTTCTTTCGGCCTTGAACAATCTTTAAATGTGGGGTTGTTGATTGAGGTTCTTTTGTCCTTGACCAATCTTCAAACTCTGGGAAATTGTAAATCTCATCGGCCTGAGATTTGGACATCTTAATGCATTTCTTCAGCAAATTATAACTTATATAAACATATTGTATATTACAATTACATTTTTTGGGACCCCAGGGCTTGCAGGCTTGGGAGGGACGGATATGATAAAATTAAATGTAGGAGGGAAAATTGATAATGTATATGCAGACAATACAATTGGAGAATTTTAGACCTAGATATGTTCCGTAGTTTGGTTTGTGTTTTTCATTTAGCAGTTTCCACTCCTACTATGCTAGCATACGCTGAGTTTTTATGTAAGAAATCCATATAAATTTAGATGCTTCTATGACAAAGTATCAGATGCCACTTTTTCTTGAATTGTCAATTGTGACTTGTGAGATAGCATGCTGGACTTTTTGTTTCATTGCTCTGAAGTTATTTACCTACGACCAGCGTCCAAATACATGTTAAGCAAAAATGAACTTGGGGATACTTTTGTACCAAAAAGTCGTTTCTAATCACAATACAAACTGCCAAAGAGAAAGAAGAAGAAAAAATAAACTTTCTTTTCTACTCACTCTTTTTTTTTTTTTTAAATTTTATAGTATTATAAACACCCCCTCCCATTTCAATCTTAATTGTGTTCTATAAGATAATATGAGTATTCTCCACGGGAGACAATCATGTTCAAGATTAAGGTTTTAAACCTCTCCTAATGATGGTACTGCGTAGGATCAAACACATGTTTTCACCCCTACCTATTCAGCTCTCATACACCAACTGAGCTACTATCATTTGGTTTGTAGGGATCACAATTCTAGTTGATATGATACGATATGAATATAAATACATTCAATATGAGTACGACATGAATTTGAAAATGAGTTAAACTTTTGACACGAACTTGACTCGTTGATGTAACATGACACAAATAAACCTCAAAGTGTGTTCCAACCTAAATCTAAATCTCAAGGTGTTGTTTATTAATATGGGTTGACATGATAGGATAAAGTACGAATAATATATATACAATACAAATAACTTGTCAGAAGATTAATGAGATCAATTTCGTGTTTGCGAATTGACACACAACACAACATCAATGCGAATTCTTCATTGTCGTGTTAAAAATTTAAAATTATCGCATGAATGTTACACTCTACCTGAGGAACAGGAAAGAGAGAACGAAAAGAACAACGAAAAAAGTTTCAATATTTTTCAAGCAAGCATGAAATGGTTACGTTGTTCTTCTGACTTTTATACTTCACTTCAATACCCATATAGTACCCGGGATACATCCCACGTGGCTCTAACTAACCATTTTACATACATTTGGCCCTAAGTATTACAATCACTTACACCGTTCACTAACAGACGTAACAATAATGTTCTTCGGCAGTTACTGTACGTAACAATGAAACGGTTGGCGAGAGGACATAAATTTCTTAAATTGGTCAAACAGTATGATGTCATACTGTTCAAAGTTTTGAAGGGATTCAGATTGTCTACAGTTTTGAAGAAAACTGTACATAATCTCTACCATTACAATTTTTTTTAGGAGAATATATTTTTTATATGGGCTTATGTTTTCTTACGTTACCTAAGATAGCAATTTTTCCTACACATACATAATAGTTCCAAATCAACTTTTTACTTTTTCATTTTAAAATACAAGTGGATCTCACGATTAAAATTGTATCTATGGTTGGAGATATATTTTCTTATGTAACATAAGAAAACATAAACTCTTTTTATATTATATTTTTTTTTATGCACGAGACAAAATTGTCTATCCAATATGATAAATATTTTTTTATTATTGCAAAATAAACAATAAAAAGTGTTAAACAAGTGGCAACCATTAAATGCGTGATAGCATGAGGTGCAGTTTTTTTCCTGGATTGCCGACGATTTCCGTTTTGAAGTGAGATATCACCCAAACGTAGGGTCATATGCCTTGGTACTCACTCAAGTCATATCAAAAGCTACGAGATTGCACTTCCATAACGTGGTTGTCGGTTTGGGTGTCTTTGTCCCATTCTAGCTGGTCCACTTACATGAACGTCACAATCTTACAGACCCAACAGCTAGTTCACATTCTTTGCTGAAAGGTTATGTTCCATTCATTTTATTCATAGCAGGAAAATAAATTATTTCATGCAACAGAGATATTAGTAGAATTTATTATTTTATTTTTTTTTTAAAATAGTAAACCCTATTATTTTGTCTCTATTATATGAGCATGAGATAAATAGACCACTTCATATTATTTATATAATTATATGTGTTCTGTCCTTGAGACAGAGATGTCTAGCTCAATAGGCTAGTATGTTGATATTGGATCTAAGTGCCTTCTCTCAGGTATCTATGAATGAGATACCCTTGAGGGTAGGCTGATCACTGTGCACAATAATGTTGACATAGTCAAGGCGTGGGGTGTGTGCACAGTGACAAGCTAAGAGAGGGTTTTCAGAGTGTCCCTACCTTTGGGACTTACCTCGTATTTATAGAGGTTACCTGTGGGTAGTGTGGATTGGCCTTTGGTGCCTCTGATAGGGCCCTTGGCCTGCTTGCTGTGCTGTCGCTGTGTTGTCGGATAAATATCCTTGTTGGATATCTATCTGAGTCAATGCTGACTCAGATCTTGGATTGCCCTTTGTTGGTCTTACTTCTTAATGGGCCCATTATACGGGTCTATAACAGTTGCCCCCCAGTCCGGTAGTTTGGTTGTCCAGGCTGCCAGGGTGAATTGTCTTGCCTTTTGCTTCAAGTTTTCTGCTGAACTTTTGAGTTTTTGTAAACTTTTTGCATATAAACTTTTTGCATATATGTTCCTTACATCTCAGGCTTTTAAACCGGGGTCCTCATTGCCCCCTATCTCGGCGGGTTGATCATAGACCATGAAAAATATTTCACGTATTCCCATACCGAGTTTGGGATAAGCTTGAGTGATTGGGATCCAACTGGCGAGTTGCCCCCAAGCATCATTCCATACGCACACGTCCTGAGCTTGTAGTTTCCTTCTGAAATCGGGAATGATTTTCCCTTGTCAACTATGTGGACAGGTTATGCATGAACCCGACAAGATACTGCACATGTGTAACCGGGAACGGACGAGCTTGAGTTGTTGGGATCCAACTGGCGAGTTGCCCCCAAGTCTCATCCATGTAACCCGGCTAAAAGTTGCCCCCCCAGCCCGGTAGTTTGGATGTCCAGGCTGCCAGGATGAAATAGCAGTAATCTCTGCATTTGAATTTTGCATATTTTATTCAATTTAGCAGTCGAATTTTTGCTTTGACTTGGCCTATTTATTGAAGCAATTTTCTTTGGGTTGGAACTTTTTTTTGGCCGAATTAATTGGGTCAGCGATTGCAGATATTATCTGTCATTCATTCAGCCGGTTTTAGTGAACCGAGTATTGAATATGTTGTTTCCATATTTCTCCCTCAGTATTTTTTGGCTGAGGTGGTGCTTTGGTGAGGTAGTGTTTGCCTCCTTTCAACATCGAGCTCGGCTTCTCCTTCCGAGGCTTTCACTTTGAGCCCAACTTCTTGCGCGGTGACTTTATTGATTCAGATTTAGCTTTTTAGCGTTAACTGAACAAAATGACCTAGCCAAGGTCTTTCATGCGGATTCCGCTTTTTGCTTTTAACCCAATAAGGTCACTTGATCAAGGTCGTACCAATCTGCCCCTTATTTTTTCAGTCCTTCCGTTTTTCTATGCCTCGGCTAGGAGCCACACTCCTATAATGTGCTTTTTATTTTTAATCCATTTTCTATCCTGGTTCTTGCATGTTGCTAGTCGTAGTTTTCCAATACCTTGACGTTATAATGTTCAACTCGGCTTTTTGCCAGAGTGTCATTTCTTGACTTTCCCATGCATTCTAGGCTTTGAATTTTTGGAACGGGGAATGATACTTCATTGCCCCTTATCTTGGTGGGTTGAGCATGAACCGAGCAAGATATTGTGTACATTCCATATAACTGGGTGATGAATGAGCTTCAGTTGTTCGGATCGAACTGGCGAGTTGTCCCCAAACACATCATCTTTGTAACTCGGCTTAACATCATTGTGTTCAGTTGTCTATTTCTTGGATCTTGGATATGAGTTTTTAGTTCTCCTTACCAACTGGACACAATGAGTCGGGTACTATGTATGCTATTTCAACATTCCTCCTTCAAACTTTTTGGCCGAGGTACGTAGCTCGGACTAGTTGAACAGTCTTTTTGACTGTCTTACCGAGATCTTGAAGTATAAGGATTGCTGCTTTTCTCTTTTAATCTTGGTTGCATTCTTGCACTTGCCCCCGAGTCCGACAATCGGGAAATCTGAGTTGTCGGGCTGTATTACTTTAATCCAAGCTGTGTATGTCGGAATACCGACTTTGCCTTTGAGATTTCTTTTTTCTGATTTGGGGATCTTTGAGCCCCTTTTAACTGATATTGTCGGGCTTTGCTCCCAATTTTTTGCATGTTTCGTTTGCAGGTTTGAATTTCTCCTTGCTATAATTAGCCAAGTTTTATATATTGTAGCTTTATTTATCTGAGCTCGGCTTTGCCAGAATCTCGTTGTGATATCGTCTTTTGTTTCAACCCGGTTGTGCATACCGTGTCTTTTACAGATTTTGACTTGATCAGAATCATTCACCTTTTTGAGTCCGGCTTGCATTGTATAGCGTTCAGATGGAACAGGGTGAGACTCCTACTGAAATCAGGACCGGGATGCCTCTTATCCAGTTCTTACGCTTTTCCTCCATTTTATGTTTTTGGATGATTTTGCCTTTGTACTCGCATCTTGAGTTTTATGCCTCCTTGATAACTTAGATATATTTTTCTAAGTATTCGAGGTTCATCAGATTCCAGAGTTGCCTGAAGTATTCGTTAAATACTTCTAAGGACTTAGCGTTCTCTTGATTTTGATAAACAAGCTTGTATCTTTGTTATCTAGGTTTGTAACTTAGTCAATTCTTTAAGAATATCAAACCTTATTCGAGTTGTTCCTCATCCAAGACGGGTTATTTTACCAACTCGAATAAGTTCTTATTTTCACAACTTGTGCATTTTACAAGTTTCGATATATTGACCTGAGACAGAGACGGCGCCACTGTTTTGTCCTTGAGACAGAGATGTCTAGCTCAATAGGCTAGTATGTTGATATTGGATCTAAGTGCCTTCTCTCAGGTATCAATGAACGAGATACCCTTGAGGGTAGGCCGATCACTGTGCACAATAATGTTGACATAGTCAAGGCGTGGGGTGTGTGCACAATGACAAACTAAGTGAGGGTTTTCAGAGTGTCCCTACCTTTGGGACTTATCTCGTATTTAAAGAGGTTACCTGTGGGTAGTGTGGATTGGCCTTTGGTGCCTCTGATAGGGCCCTTAGCCTGCTTGTTGTGCTGTCGCTGTGTTGTCGGATAAATATCCTTGTTGGATATCTATCTGAGTCAATGCTGACTCAGATCTTGGATTGCCCTTTGTTGGTCTTGCTTCTTAATGGGCCCATTATACGGGTCCATGACAGTATGCTATCAAATAACCTTGTGTTTGCTTTAGTGGAAAAGATAAACGTGTCTATTTTGTCCATTAACTTCTTAATTAACCTTTGATCTGTACGTTAACATATATTAAATTGTTGAATTTTTCCTCTTGTATAAGGCCCAATGTTGATTAAACTTGGGGTTCAAGTAACCTTAAACCTTCTTACTCCTTATATAAGCATTAATTGTGGAATGGAGACAATGTTAGCTTATGAGAAAATTTGAGAGCACATCTAGGGAGAAGCTTGAGTATTAAACCTCCTTAGGGAGATTTGAGTGAATACCACAATTGTATGTGAGGTTTGAATGTACCACCATTATTGGTGAAGCTTGATTCTTGTAATCCATTATTTTCATAGTGAAAGTTTGATTATAGGCTAGTGTCCCGTGGGTTTTTTACTTCTTCTTATTAGAGAAGAATTTCTCACGTTAAAATCTGCTTAGATTCATTTTTTTTTTCTCTCTCTGGCTTGACTCAGTGGTAAGCATGGTTACCGTGATGTCCAAGGTTCCGGCTTCGACTCGGCCTCTCCGTAAAGGCGGGGATAAGGCTTGACTCGTATGTCCTTCCCCAAACACTCACGAGTGGGTATTGAACTGGGTCGACCTTTCGGCCCTTCTCTTCTTCACAATTTTCTCTTTTTGCTACGCATAGGCCAACCTGGTAAGTTCTGATTGAGCCGAGCTCCAAACTCGACTTTTGACTTCCACAAAAACTTCTTAGCTCTGATTCAGGCACCGAGTTCTTTCCAACAAAAATAACATGCATAAGTTATAACTGAATGGACAAATATGTTATCATTTCTCTCTTTTGAACTTGGAGTTCAGCGTCTTGACTCTTAACAAGTTCAACGAAAGAGATAGACGTTGTCATTTTTTTATACCTAATATAAGAAATTTATTCATGGATTTAGAATGACTAAAAGAAGTAAAGTTTAGCGTCATTTCAATTTGCAACTAATATTTTTTTTTCAAGGGTATACCATATATGGTGTTAAGATCAACTGACTTGAGATTACATTGCTAAGTATTTCCCTTGCATACGATATATTGAAATATTGACATAACCAGACTCGTGTGTAAATTAAAGAAAAATATTTCTTGCACGCCATTTTGTTTTATTTTTACATATTTTGCTTTACCAACTTATTTGGGAAAAGAAAAAGAAAGAGCATGTATTGAAAAATGTGTTTCTCTTGATTTACTACCCAAAAAGTAAGAGCAGAATATGAAGGGTTTTTTTAAGTTTTTTTTTTCTACAATTTTTTTTTATCGATAAATGTTGTTTGATAGTAAATATTATATCATTTATACAATAGTTTTTAATAATTAAAGTGTTTATATGAAATTCTAATTTATTTTGTCAAGGCTATCAACTATATATGAAGGAATACAAAAATAAATTTAAAAAGTTGGAGCTACCATGGCATAATAATTTCCCCACTTCTCAAAAAAAAAAAAAAAAAAAAAAATTCCCCACTTCTCTCTGCCTTTGCCAAAAAGAAAATAATGTAAGAACGATGTGATTAATGAAATTGAAGTGTAACTAAAATTGTCGTAACCCAAACGAGTGATCTTGAAATCAAATTTTCGAAAATTAAAACTATTGAAACCCAAAGAGCAACAGAGATTGGAAAAGTAAAAATAAAAATAAGAAAAACTGAATTTGCTCTCTCTTCTAAATGTCTTGCTTACGTGGAGAAATCGGTGGGTATATTGATGCTTCGATCTTTAAGGTGTATGCTAGAAGATGCCGCTTTAAAGTGAAGGGTATATTTTGAACAATAAAGTGCAAGTAATAATAATTATTAAAAGAATTAAATGAGTAATTTTTCACATATTCACAGTATGTTATATGGGTGTTTGTATTGTATGTAAAATTATAAATCATTATCTTTATTATATGGTAAAATAAATCTCAAATAAATTTAATTTGATTTATCTATTTTAATAAAAATCATATTAAAATATATACACTACAAACTAAGATAAGTGATATTTTCAAATACTAATATGTCCTTGAGTCAAGCAGATTATTGTGCACAGAAGAACCATTAATAGAACGAGGTGTGTTCGCGCGCACAGTGACAGCATAACAGTAAGAGAAAAAGAGCATAGCGTACCTGTAAGTTTTACCTCGTATTTATAGAATTTCTTTGTGGGTAATGGATTCCAGACCTTTAGTGCATCTGATAACGGTCCAAGCCCATATATTATCATGCTATCGTATTAGGATTGATATCTTTGATGAATATATTTCCATAATTATTTTTAATTAATATCTTAAATTGTCCCTTAATGAGCTTGTCAATCAATGAACCTCATATACGGGTCCATAATACATCATAAAATAAAAAATAATTCCAATTATAGTTTTTTTGTTAGAGATATAAAAAAAGTATATTAGTAAAAAAATGCTTTTGAAAAGACGCTAACTCAATTGATATGTAACCAGATAAAAGTGAGAGGAATCAACATGTAAGTCAGATCTTAAATTGCAATCCACCTCTATCTAGTGGCTTTGATTGGTTGGTGTTAATCTTAAATTCCGGTCGTTGTTCCTACATGTAAGTCACATCTTCATCCGGCTCAACGTGTTAGAGATGATCTCTATTATATAATAAAAGGCTGATAGAAAAATTATGCATCTAATTAATAAGATTAAAGAACACACTTCACCTTCAATAAGTAAATTACGTGATGAATAACTTTAAACTAATTAATTAAAGTGCTTTCGTACGTAGTAGTATCAAGGGATTAAGCATAAATACTTACAAAAGGAGGGAATCTCACGAGTACTTAAATGACAATTAGTTTTAAATCAAAAGAGATAGAACTTGCAACACACCAAATTGGGATGATGATTGTGTCCATATACTCGAATAAAGTTAAATAGAGGGCATAACAACATATGACATAAAATTAGGTATTTATTTTTTATTCACAATTTAAATTTTTGTTGTGTGGAAATATATGAATAAAATGGATAAGAGAAAAGACCCCACAAGCCTTGAAGTAGACCCCACCCATATTATTACACGTCCAGCTCAGAGACAGATACATATATAATTGCCTCTAACTTTCCCTTGTCGTGCTTGCTTGCTTGCTTTTACTTAGACATTTGTCCTCCTTCTATACCACATTTCTATATATACCCATATTCATTCTTTCCTCCACCATCATTCATGCATTCACACATGACATGGACCACAACATTAACTTCACCACCCTTTCCAATCCAAAAAATAAAAAGAAAAAGAAAAAAACAGAAAATAATGATAATAATTCACAACAAAAATAAAAACCATGTGATTAATAATTAAGAAGAATTTCCGACGTGATTTTCCTTTTTTACCCCCAACTGAATCCCATAATAACCAACATACCACTTGACGAACTTTCTGAGACCAGTGGCGAGGTCGGTGGTTGGTTTGTACCCAAAGTCCCTCTGAGCTAAGCTCACATTCGCATGCGTGTAAGGAACGTCACCGTTTCGCGGCATTTTGATCACGTGCTTCTTCGCCTTCACGTTCAGCAACCCTTCCAAAATCGCAACCAACTTCCCCACCGGCACCGGCGACGTGTTCCCGAGGTTGTAAACCCTAAGCTGAGCCGGTCCGCGCTTCTTCCCGCCGCTCCCGGTGCTCTTCTCCGCCGTGTCGAGTGCGCCGAGGCATCCCTTGACCACATCATCGATGTAGGTGAAGTCACGCGCCACCTCCTTATCCTCCTGCGTCTGGTAAACATCAATGGTCTTACCCTGAAGGATGTCCTTCGTGAAGAAGAAGTAAGCCATGTCAGGTCTCCCCCAAGGACCGTACACGGTGAAGAATCTCAACCCTGTGAGGGAGAGACCGTAGATGTGGTTGTAAGTGTGCGCGATTTCCTCGCCGGCTTTCTTCGTGGCGGCGTAGAGGCTCGCCGGCTGGTCCGTGCGGTGGAGCTCCGAGAATGGGTTCTCCGTGTTGAGACCGTAGACTGAGCTCGAAGAGGCCCACACGATTGACGGTTGAGGGTTCGCGTTTTTCGAAACTTCTAGAAGGTTCACGAACCCGGCGATGTTGGATGCCACGTAGGATTGGGGATTCTGCATGGCGTAACGGACTCCCGCTTGTGCCGCTAAGTGGAGAATGTGCGTGAACGAAACGACGTCGAAGAGTTTAGTGAGCAACGGCGCGTCGTTTAGGTCTCCTTCGACGATGAAGATTTGGTGCTTCGAGAGAAGGTCTTGTCTCGCGCGCTTCAACGACGGGTCGTAGTAGCTGTTGAAGTTGTCGAAGCCGAGGACGCCGTCGCCGCGCTTCTTCAGGGCGAGGGAGCAGTGTGCTCCGATGAAGCCGGCGGCGCCGGTGACGAGGATCGACATGCCGTTGGAGCGGCGGGGGGTGGAGGAGAGACGGACTTGCTTCTCCCATGATGCGCCGCCGCTGCCTCCTCCGCCGTGGAAGGCGGAGGAGAGGAAGTTAGTGGTGTGGGCGTAGAGGTGGTTGTTACCGTTAGCGTCGGTTGTTGAGAGTGGAGGGTAGTTGAGTGTGAATAAGAAGATGAGGATTAGGGCAACGAGGAAGGTGGCGCGGAAGAAGACCTTGGAGGATGCGTTTAGGAGCTTGTTGCTGTTCACCCTTCGGAGGTAGCTGTTGTAACGATCTAGTTTTATGGTTTTGCTCGTGTCTGGTGGAGATGCCATTTGTTGTTGAGAATTTTGAGGTTTAAGTACTGTGTAGTAATTAAGTAGTTGTTTGGTTTATGTTGTTACTTTTGCTGTTTTGGAGAGAACAACAATATGGAAGCTGAAAAAATGGTCTCCGAAAGTGTGTGCTGTGTTTTGGGTGAGAGCTGAATTGAGTTTGAGCTCTGAACTTGGGAGGGTTGTGAAAAAGATTAATATAGAGAAGGAGGACAGAGAGAGAGAGAAATGGGTGGGAGACCACTTTCTTTTTCATTTTAACTCACTATCACACAGATGGAAAGTGCAGAAATATGCATGTAAATTGCCCACTTGAATTGAGACATATTGTAAAGGTAATATACCTTCTTGAATTGTGGTATTATAATTAGCAGAAGATATTATTTATTATTAATGTTATTACTAATCTTATTACCCATCAATTTTATTATTAGATTGATTATGTTGATCCAACGGTTATATTCATGTGTATGATTACGATTCATCATATTTAATACTTTATATTCATTTTTACCTCTGTGTGATTATGATTTCCCATATTTAATGTGAAAATATTAAATATGGGGAATCATAATTGTACAAAGATAGAAATGAATATAACTGCTAGATCAACATAATCGATCTAATTGTAAAATCAATTGATTGGTAGTAATATTAGTAGTAACACTAATTGATTGTTATAATATCTTATCCTTTATGATAATTAACGTTGAGAGACAATAAATTAAGGGTTTATCATCTATCATTTAACATGACTAAAATTTTTTTCCTACACACACAACATTTCGTGGGGCCCGCAGCAAAAAAAATAAATTTTGGCACGCAAAACGAATCTCTATAACATAACACAGTCACTTTTCCTACAACATAACTCTTATAAAACCCATAAATTAATTGGGATCCATTAATTTTTTTATTAAAAAAAAAAAGGTATATTTTTTTTAAATCAATTTCTCGTGTAACATGAGTATATGATTTTATAGCTATCAAGAGTTGATATATTTCAAATATTAAATGCAATCAATTTTTCATTTAAAAGTCTTTTTTAAACATTTTAAAGCCATCGTATTAGTCATATCAGGATATTAAAGCCATATTTTATCATTAATTACTCGCTTATCTTGATATTTACTTCTATTAAATGCTAATACAATTTTAACTTTAAACTTTTCCAAATTCAAAATATTCATAACTTTCTTTAAACTTTATTGTCACTTAGATACTTATTACCCGGCCCACAAATTTAGGTGAGCTCATTGCAGCCAAGGGAGAATGCCCACAAATTTTAGGGTGCCCGTAAAATGTCTATGCCTGTATTAGGGAAATTTTTTCTATACTACGAGAGTACTGAACTTGATATTACCTTTTATTAAAAAAGAAAATTTTCTTTTCATTTTAACTCATGCTTTTTCTCCCTTTGACATGAATGTATTTACTGGCGGAGTATCCAAGTTAAGGTGTTTACATGAATGATCTTTCCTATAAGTACAATTTTTAGAGATGTTTTTCTTATTGCATATATATTGATTTGATAGCTAGGTGTGATTCTGGCTTTATACCTTAAACTTGTAACGCGAGGCTATGTTCTTTTTCCAATTATGCTAGATCTTAATTTAATTACTAGCATATCTTGTGTTCGGATTGAAGACCCACTAAACTCTATTGTAAAATTTGTATAATCCCATGCTTCTTTTGAATGAATTCTCTGTGAAGATTAAATAAAAAAAAATAGTTATATGACGTTGGAATAAACTCAAAAGCGAAGTTGATACGGACATTAATTTATAAATCGTAATATATTAGTAGGAAGGATCTTTTAACTACTGTGTAAAATTAAAAAAAAAATATCCACATTTCAGTCATTGATTTACATTTATTTTATAATTATAATTTATTTATAGTTTAATTAATTAATTAATATAACTCAATAAATTATAACTATAATATTAAAAATGAACAGCTGAAATAGAGAATAAGACTTTTTAATTTAATAGTTTGTAGTTAAAAAATCCTCCTAATGTATCGATCACTTTATTTTCTAAAGATGTATGAGATATGATTCCTCTAATTTTTGGAAAAAAAATTTCTTCAAAGGCAACACGTGATTATGCATATTAGAATATATTATTATCTAATTATTTCGGCTATATATTATAGCAATAAAATGTTGGTGAGTAATCTTTGTCTTTGTAAGGTACTAATATAATGTACTATACTCTTGTACGGTACTTTTCTCTTTTGGGGTTATTATTTTACATATTTATGTGAGGCACATGTGTCGTATAACGTGTCTCCGCTATAATTTTCTAATATTTATTTTTTTGTGTTGGCATCTAATTAAAGGAATATATCACATCCTCGGTTTATTTGTTGTACTTTTTTTTTTTTTTTTTTCAAAAAACATAACATAACAATGGTGTTCTTGTTTTCCTGACTTAGATCAATCGTGCATATGGTATATTTAGAATATTTTTAATAGTTTTCTAATTCGAGTCTTGATATTTGTCTCAGCCTTTCAGGTAATGCGAGCTTTAACTCCAACATCATGGATCTTATATGATTTATCTCTACAGTTAATTAAAAGTATAAGTGATTAAAGGATAATATTTTTTTTTATATCAAATATCGTGTTTTTTCCATTTAAATACGTCTAAATGTGGTTTAAAAATCATACAAATTGTTTATTTTGCTCCCATGAATAATAAACTATGTGCAAAATACTCCTTCACTCTTTGATTTCATTTTGGAAAAAAGATCAAATACGGCAAAGTGTTCATGGGATGATGATTGCCAATTAAACTGTTTGGTAAATCTGCTCTTCTCAGTATATATATGTAAGTATTTGGAACCACCTTTTCCTTTTTTTATCCTTTATATATCTACTTTCTTTATATCTACCTTCTGATCTTCTTTTATATCTAATTTCTTTTCATTTTTCTTTTACTTAAAACTCAATGCTGATATGAAATTATGCTTTCTAACGATTGAATCATAAAATGAAAATTGAAATTCCTTAATATGATCAATTTTCAAGTAAAATAGTCAACAAGTGAAAATTTCCTTGGCACTTTTTAAAATACTCATATGGTATGAAAAAGAGAGGAATCAAAGGGGAATTATGAATGGAAGAAGGGAGCAAGCTACTATTACAAGAAAAGAAAGAAATTAAAATCGCAGGAAAGGTTTATTGTTCATGTAAACAAAATGAACCATTTATGTAATTTTTGTTGTACAAATGAGTTATAAATAAGAAGTTTGAAGAGTCGTGTCTTTTCGTTTCAAACAGTCGCGTCTCTTCGCTTGTGAACAGTCGCGTCTCTTCGCATGTGAAGAGTCGTGCCTCTTTGCAAGTGAACGGTTGCGCCTGTTCATTTCTGAATAGTCATTCCTTTTCATCTTGTGACCATTCATCTCTATAAATATCAGTGGCTTGTAAACAATAATTACCAAGTTTTTTTTTTGACTCCTTTCCAAAACTCTGCCAAAATTAATCTCACATAATGTCTTTGTCTGCGATTGATCAGCATTCGTTTTGTCCGCCGATGTTGTTTCTTTTGATAGTGCCCCCATTGAAACAGAGATAACATGCATGTTTTACTCCGGAAGACATTTGTCACGAATCCTAGGCACTATTGAGGAGGCAAAATTGTTTTAAGGATACAATATCTAATACTGGATTCGAGTTTGATTTTCTTAAACTTGTATGCCTTGCATTTTACTTTTTGATTTTCTACGACTGCATACAATTTTGTATTTTACTAATAGGGAAAAGTGCTTATCATTTTAAATGACACAACTTATATCTTTTCACTCTCACGAAGAGGTGGGACCCACACCTTCATTTTTTTTTTGTCAACTCTCTCTCCTCCTTTATCTATCTCTTTCTCTCGCTTAAAATGACACAACTTTACATCCTTTAAAATGATACACACGTTACCCTTACTAATATCACTATAACCAAAAACACAAATTTTTATACTACCACCTTTAACAATTTTTAACGGCAATTAGGTGAACTATGGCAAAAAAAAAAAAAAAAGCTATAGAAGAAATAAGTGATAAAAAGGAATCAAAAGGAATAAATGATGGGTTTTCCTGTTGTCCTTTAACATGACACAACAAAGTTTCCTACACACACAACATTTTGTGGAGCCCACACTTTTTAAAACAAAAAAATAAATAAAAATTAAGGCACGCAAAACGAATCTCTATAATATTATACAATCATTTTTCCTACAAAATAACTCTTATAAAACCCATAAATGATTGTAAAATATGTCATAAAGAGGCGGTGGCGGAGCCAGGCTCCAACCGGAGCCCGGGCCAAAATTTATATGTGTATTTATTTTTCTTAATTTTAGTTAGTTCATATTATAATATATATTAAATACAAAACACTTGAGCCAGAAGCATAAAAAAGAATTATAATTTTTTTAAATATTTTTAAATTTTATTGAATATATTTTAATTTTTGAGTAAATACCTTTTTTGGTCCTCAGCAAATTTCACGATGCCCACTTTAGTCCTTAACAAATAAAAAGGCTATTCATGATCCCTAAGAAATTCAAAATGGACCCATTTAGTTGAAATTGTGGTCCCTCACAAATTCACGAAAGACCCATATTAGTCTCTCAAAAAGACTAAAATGGGCCCACTTTGAATTTCTTAGAGACCACGAATAGCTTTTTCATTTGCTAGGGTCTAAGGCAGACATCGTGAAATTTGCTAAGGACCGAAAATGGTATTTACTCTTAATTTTTTTATATAAATAAAAATGGAACACATAACTTAATACAACTTATTCAAATCTCTTATCAAATAGATTTTAATTTTTAGAAAGAGCCAAATTATAATTTTAGACTGGGCCAAATTATAACTAATTATATAATTATACATGATAAGTATAATTTATTAAAATTTAGCCTGGGTGAAGGCCACACCTACCTAACACGTGGCTCCGCCCATGTAAAAGAGGTATTTGAACTTTTCCATATAATTGAAGAGTATACTTGAAAATTTATATAGTAAAATTGCCTTGAAAACCCATTAAAATAAATGCTTGTTAAGTTGGAAATAGCATAATGAAATGGTGAAATTAAGAAACCCAACTATGTTATATGTATAATCTGAAGAAAAAAAATTAATAAATAAATCATAAAGAAAACATTAAGTGTTGATAAAAATAATAATTGAATAACACTGATAGTATATGGTAAAGTTGTCTCAAAAAAAAAAAAAAACCATTTTGACAAATGGGGAAGGATATACTTATCACCAAAAAAGTTTATCACCCTTATAACCAATTTAATCACCGTTAATTTCTGACAATCTAATGATTATACTTTATGGGAAATTATTGGGTTGTACATATTAATTAATTATTAATTCTTAATAAATTATAACCGTTAGATTGACAGAAATTAAGGTGATTAGATTGATTGTAAAGATGGTAAACTTTTTTGGTGGTAAGTATATACTATCCATTCACAAATATAACAATAAAATTATTTTATGTTCACTTTTAAAACAAAAGAATACAGGATTCGTTTTTTCTGTAATAAATGCAGATAAGTTATCTGCATTTAGCCTAAAATGATGTCGTTTTGGGATGAAAATCAAGATATTTTTGTAATTATAATTTATTCTATGGTTATATTAGTCTTTATTATTATAATTTTTTAATTTTTCAACTCGAAACGATGTTATTTTGAGAATAAATATAAATAACTTATTTGTATTTACAGTAGAATCATTAAAGCTAAGAATATAATAGCAAAACTTAAAAAATAATAATAGTAGTGTTTTTTTTTTTTTAATAAATTCAAAGGTATCCTTCAGCCATAACCGAAGACTAATCCCCATCGAGCACCGTCGGACCCTTTCGATGGTGGTTCTCCCAAATCCTTTTTTTCCATTTCCAGGGCTTGAATTCGAGACCTCTGGTTAAGGGGCCCAGACTCCTTACCATCTGTGCCAAGGGAGTTTGGTAATAATAGTAGTGCTTTAGTAAAATTAATTAAGTACATACACAAAATTTTCTTACCCAATAAATTTTTTTGGATAGAATATATTAAGGGAATAACTCTTTCATTTTAAATGATATAACTTTATATCATTTTAGATCCTAACCGTTGATTTCCGTCCATCAACGGTTATAATTTATTGGATTAAAATTTTTAATAATTAATAATAAATTTGACCCATTAAGTTTGACCCAATAGATTATAACAGTTGATGGACGGAAATCAACGGTTAGGATCTAAAAGGATATAAGGTTATATCCTTTGAAATGATAGATGTTTTTCCCATATATTAAATATAAAATAGCCTGTGTGAAAATTTTCTTCGCAAGTAAAAAAAAATCTGAAATAACTTATGCAAAGACAAGTAGTAAATAAGTAAAATTAAGCAAACAAATAAATTGCATCATTAATGTGCCTTGACAATGATGTTTTGGACATGGTTCATATTTTTGGTTTATTGACAAGATTGCATACAAAGCGTAATGATTTGGTTTATTGAATTTCTGTTTCAATAGCTACATCATGGTAATGATATTGAGTCACCGTTCCCGATCCAAACAATTTCCATGTGAAAAAGATCAAGTAGATTTGTCAATTTAGAGCAGCATTGTCATCTTTAATTTCTAAAGTCAATTCTCATTCATTTCAAGTACATAAATCATAAATGCATTAATATCCACATAACATATTGTTCTTCACCTCCCATGATTAATACCAGGTGTGGACTGGATGATGTACGTAAAATTGTTCTTAATTATTCACTTTGTTGCACGTAAAAAGGTATATATATAATTATGTAATTTGCATCAGATGCGAGGGCAAACACTTGCATGGGAGAGAAAATCGGATTATATGAGAGAGACTGCCAGAGACCTCTTTTTTCTGCCTCAAAAATGTCATTTTCTCGCAATGTTCTCACAAATAAAAAACAAATTAACAAGCAAAAAAAATATTTGGCCCCTACCGATAGGGGTGTAAATAGGCCAGGGCAGGTAAGGCTTTGGCCTTCCTGGCCTAGGCCTGCATAATAAAATGGTCGGCCTATATGGCCTACGAGCCTATCGAAGGCTTATTATAAAGGCCAAGTCTGCCCTGTTATTTAAAAAGAAAAGGCCTACATGGCCTATAAGGCCTTTTAGGCCTACCATATTGCAAAAAAAATAAATATAAAATATCTCATTAATTAAACAATATTTCCAGCATGGGTCCAAATTATAAAAAGTCTATGACAATTTTTTTTTAACAAAAATACAGATTATAAAAATTCATGACAACAAAGATTGAATTTTTCTTAGCACATCACAATCTTCAAGTGAGCCTTTCAGCTTGATTATTCCCACTATATTTTCGAACCTGCAAGTAAAAAATCAGAAAATCAAATTAGTTATGCATTTCACTATGTTTACATTATGAATTGCAATATATAAACATTTTCAAATGAGTTGTTAAAGAAGCAATTTATACCTTTTTGTTTTTTTTCTTCAAATCATATTTATTTCATAAAAATATTTCCTCGATTAAATTAATGCTTCGACAGTTTCCTCGACTAAATTAGCACGATAATATTATATAAATAATATTAAATACAAAATAATTTTTAGAATATAAATAATATTATATAAAAAACAATTTTTCTTATTTAAAAATTGAAACAGACCGGCCTACAGGCCAAAAGGCCAGGCTTTTTAAATTTGGCCTACGGCCTTGTTTTTAAATAGGCTCGCATACAAGTCTTTACCTGGTCTAATTAATTCGAAGGCCGGGCCGGGCCAGGCTTTTCATAGGCCAGGCCGTAGGCCCCTGTAGGCCGGCCTGGCCCATTTACACCCCTACCTACCGACATAACATAACTCAAAAAGCAAAGTTGGGCTACTTTAAAAAAAAAAAAAATAGCAAGAAAAGTTGAACCTTGCGATACATCACCCCAAAAGCTATCTCAAAGGCTGGAAGTGTCCAATGCCTTCTAAACTCCACAATAGTTGCACATACAACCAATGTGGGACTATATATCTCAACACGCCCCCTCACACAAGAACTCATTGGGCTTGAAGAGTGGATGATGCAACAGGCCCAACCTACCTGTGCGGTGTACCCCAAAAGTTAGCTCAAATGGTGGGAGTGCCCAAGGCCTTATAAACTCAACATTAGTTGTACATACAACCAATGTGAGACTGTATATCTCAACACCCACCAATGTATTAAAAAAAAACAATTTTGGATTTTTGGGTTTTATAATTCTCATTCAACATGAGAATTACAATTTTCCTACACACCCTTCGATTTCCGTGCTGACATGTGTCCTACATATAATTTTTTCTAACACGTGGGTCTCACATGCTTTTATCTCTACAACATGAAATTTGAATTCTCCTTCAACATTCAACGTGAGAATTATAAAACGCTGAACTTTTATGGGTAAAGCGCTTCTCATTCTAAAGGATAATAATTCTGAAAATGATAATATTTCACTTATCAAAAATTTTCTACCATATCTCTTCCGGTGTTAAACGGCCAGAAAACACTACGAAAACCAGCATTTAGGGACAATTTATTAGGATTTAGGATTTAAAAAATTCGAAAAAAAAAAAAAACTTTACTCCGTTATTTAGATGGGTTGCATTTAATCTCTATATTTCAATTTTTTCTTTTTATTTTCTTTATAAACCCTAAGCAATTCAATCATCAAGCGTCGCATCTTTCACGGATTCTGCCCCTGCCACATGCATCATGGATATATTAATATAAGTTACATTCATAATTTTAATTATTATTTTATTTGTATTTGACAATTTTAATTTATTAAATATATGGTGAACTGTAATATATTTCATAAATTAAAAGAGAAAAATGTGTATTAATTTTTTTTTAAACAAATATGTATTATTCTAAATGACATAAAGAGGTGAAAATCACACTTATTCTTTTTGTCTATATTTTTCAGTAGGATTCACACCTCTTTGTGGGCAAAAAAATTAATTTATTATTTTTTTAATTAAAAATTACGAAAAAATAGTCGTTTTGAAATTAATTACGAAAATATAGCAGTCAAACACGCCCTACGGGGGGCGTGACCGGTTGGAGAGAGACACGCCCAAATTTGGGCGTGACCGAGGAGAGAGACACGCCCCATTTGGGGCGTGTTTCACCATGTGCTGCCACGTGGCACAAAAGTCAACAGATTGACCATGAAAATTTGGAAGTCCATAACTTTTGACTCGGGTATCCGAATTAGGTAATATTTTTTTTGATTCCACGTAACTTTTCGAGATCTACGTAATGACATTTCATTTGACATATTTTGTCTCTCACAAGAAAAAATTGTTTACAACAATGATACCATAAGAACGTTTAAACCCAAATTAATAAACAGAAAACCACTATTATGATTAGAAACATTCATAGTAAAGATCCGACGGTGTAAACATTTGGGCATGACCGAGGAGAGAGACACGCCTCCATTGGGGCGTGTTTCACCAGGTGCTGCCACGTGACACAAAAGTCAACAGTTTGATCGTAAAACTTTGAAAATCCATAACTTTTGACTCGGGTGTCCGAATTAGGTAATATTTTTTTTGATTCCACGTAACTTTTCGAGATCTACGTAATGACATCTCATTTGACATATTTTTTCTCTCACAAAAAAAAAATTGTTTACAACAATGATACCATAAGAACGTTTAAACTCAAATTAATAATCAGAAAATGACTGTTATGATTAGAAACATTCATAATAAAGATCCTTATTAAAAAGTTAAGTGAGTGCTTTTCGTTTTATTTTGATTTTTAAGTTTTTGTTCGTGATTATAAAGTTATGTCATTTTAAATAAAACTATGTCGTTTTGATATGATTTTTAAGTTTTTGTTCGTGATTATAAAGTTATGTCATTTTAAATAAAACTATGTCGTTTTGATATATTTTTACCAAAATCATAAGGATCTTTATTATGAATGTTTCTAATCATAACAATGATTTTCTGATTATTAATTTGAGTTTAAACGTTCTTATGGTATCATTATTATAAATTCAATTTTTTGTGAGAGACAAAATATGTCAAATGAGGTGTCATTATGTAGATCTCGAAAAGTTATGTGGAATAAAAAAAACATTACCTAATTCGGACACCCGAGTCAAAAGTTATGGACTTTTAAAATTTCACGGTCAAACTGTTGATTTTTGTGCCACGTGGCAGCACCTGGTGAAACATGCCCCAAATGGGGCGTGTCTCTCTCCTCGGTCACGCCCAAATTTGGGCGTCTCTCTCCAACCAGTCACGCCCCCCGTAAGGCGTATTTGACTGCTATATTTTCGTAATTAATTTCAAAACGACTATTTTTTCGTAATTTTTTATTAAAAAAGCAATAAATTAATTTTTTTGCCCCTCTTTGTGTTTATGAAATAACATAACTTGTGTTATTTAAAATGACATATTTTTTACAAATTAAAATTATTGGATAACTCATTATCATGATTACAATGAGTAAATAAATATCTTTAGTGTTTTATAATTAGTTTTAGCAACTTGTCCAGATGACCACTGTTATTTGTTAATTGAAATGGACATAAAATGTCTACAAAAAAAGAAGTGGGTGATAAAAAGGAGGGGCTTTCATTTCAATAAGGGACCCAACCACGTGACACACATATAATAGTGTCATTTTCCAGATTCCGCAAAGGGAAATAATGCAAAAGTCCTTTTTTTTTTTCTTTTTTTTTTTTTGAAAACGAAATAATTCACGAGTCTGAATTCATGATTACTGCTGAGAATTCCCTGCTGTGTTCGTTTGGTTGTTTTTTGAACGTACTAGCGCAATTCCCAAAACGTTTGATGTCATTAAGCTTATAATATAGGATGACGTGCTTCAACATGACAAAGCCAAAAGTGCCGCATCCTTTTAGGTTTTTTTTATCGTAATATTGCAATTCCAAAAATTTTTGAATTGATTAAGCTCTTAGTCAAACTATTAACCCTAGTAATGCAGGATGACGCGCTTTGGATGCATGCGCATTAAGACGCACACCTAATAAACTCGAGTTACACGTCAACACAAAACCACATGCGCACTCGTCTTTTCCGCTTCATTGACAAGGGTCTCGCACCCTGTGAATGCATGTTTGGACATGTCACAAGTACGTGTGAGTATCTGACAAGCAGATCGTGCACATGTGCATACGAGTTTAGAAGCGTCAACAATACGTGCACGTTCTTGACAAATTTGCACACATAAGAGACACACATGAAACCCATGCGCGTCTTGCTTAATACATACCCCTTCCCCCAAATGAAAAAACGTTGTATTGTCTGTGTTATGTCTCATTAGTTTTAATTTATACATATATAGTTATGATAGATATGGTAAAGGAAGAACCACATGTATCAATGGGTAAAAAAGAATCCGAGGAAATTTTGGATTCAGTGTTTCTTACAAGAAAAGACATGAAAGGCTAAACAAAAAGCCATGGCAAATGAAGGCATGGGAGATTTTCGGTGATGGGGACGAGTCCTATGCTTATTTGCCTAGATAATTTGATTACATGTTGTGGTTTTTTGAGGGATCTGTTTACCACATCCAAACAAATGTCTATATGGTAAATCACGGGATTGTTAATGGTTATCAAGTCTTCGGACTTTCAGGTAATTTCATGACGCATTCAACTTCTACAAAATTGTTATACAAGTTGATGGTACACACTTATATATGGGAAGTATAAAGGTATGTTGATGAACATCACAATGCATGATGGAAATGATGAGGTATTGTCATTGGCATTTGCAGTCGTATAAGGTGAAACAAAGGAGGCTTGGGAATATTTTTTTGGCTTTTATACGTCTGTATGTCACTCCTCCAAACGCGTATCATGTTTTATGCCTTCGACATGTTACAAGTAACTTCAACCAAAGACTCAAGAATGACGAATGGAAACAATAATTGATGAAACTAAGTATGACGTTAACTTTCACCACTCGTAATGCAGTTAATCTAAATGACTTATTATGGTTTCATGGAATTGTTCAAGCAGGTTATATTCCTTCCAAGGTCAAATTTGATATTATGTTGGAAGGATTTCGGAGCAATAGTTCGGGGGTGGCAACTTGGATTGATAGCATCCCAAAGGAGAAATGGAGTCGTGCATATCATGTTAACGAACGTTGTTATAGTCATATGACAACTAATTTATCTGAATGCATAAATAAATTTTTTAAGGGAGCTCGGGGGATGCCAATCACTGCTTTAGTGAATCACACATGATAATTTTGGGGATCCATACTACACCATATTAATCACGTGTATGCATCACCTTGGTATGTGATCGGAAACAAGGAAATCATTCCACCGTATACTGGACCGATACTCCTCCTTAATAAACAACGGTTGCATGCAAAGGGACGACCTAAGAGGTCTCATATTCGTAATGAGATGGACTAGGTAGAATCCAATTTAAGTCGTTGTAAGTGGTGTGTGCAAGTAAGTCGGACATAACAGACGATCATGTCCTGCACGTTTAAATAGTCAATGATGTTGTTGTTTTTTAGTACTTTCCTTTGTTATCATCATGTTACTCAATGATGTTGTTCATAATTACCGTTTAGTATCTCACTTTATGAAAAAAAAAATATTTACACATAACATAATCTGGTTAAGTACGATGTTAATAACATAGAAGTTCACCTTAAAAACAGCTTGTGATATGTATAGGTGTATGAAATACTTATAATAGGACTGGCCCAATATGGTGGCTGGCTCTAGGTCCCCAAATCTCTTTAGCCCAAGATTTGTTTTTGGGATCAAAACTATCAAAGGCCAATGGAATACATGTTAGTGCAAATTACATTAAATCATCTCCCTTTAAAGTAGAACTTAAAGAAAGCGCGATGGGGTGCAGTTGTATATATAAATTCTAAGCAACTCTAGTTATGCAGCAGACAACTTACTATGCTCACCAGAGTATATGATATCTCGTGATAGACCCACCCAATGGACCCAAACAGCTTCTAGAATCAACAGACTAGTTTAACTTCGTTACGGCATATTATACACTATCTTATCCACCAGACTTTTGACTCTCATTAAAACTCTCACATTTTTTTTATAAATAAAGGGGGCAAGCCTACCTTTTAATCCCTACTCTGTTAACTATCACTGTTTTGCTAGGTGACATCCTTTTTTTTGTGGAGATTATTTATTGTGATCCGGGACCACCGTTCTTTTGGTGGTCTCTTAGCGTAGATGGAAGGGTAAAAGTGGAAATGAGAAAAAATAGCAGGATAAACAAGGAAAGAAATAATTGATGTTGTGAGATGGAACACTAGATTATTGGGTGGTCCTGAACCATAAAAGATATTTTCCTTTTTGTGTTATTATCAACCTGCCACTACCTCGTACAACTTTGCACTTATTTTACATTTGATGAATCATAAAATAAAATAAAAAAAGTATTCTTGAATGAACATTAGAACAGCATCCAAAAAATAAAAGTATCCCTTCATCAGCTTAACATTCGGAATCTGCACAATTTCAGATACCCACATGTTCCATCACAATACCAAAAAAAAAAAAAAAAAAAATATTCATTAATCGGCGTTCCTTGTATTCCTCTTAATTAAATCCTTCAACAAGTTGGTGTTTAATTGATTCATTTTGTTTAGCTTCTATATCAATACAATCTATACAGGCAAAATTCCTTTCCTTAATTTGCAACTATATGTATCCTTCACCCATGTAAACTCTAGTGTAACATATAGACTATTTTTCATGGACCGTGTTTGCTACATAGCTGCAACAGGGGTCTCAAAGCATAATACCTTAGCTAACATCAATGCTAAATCATAAAAGCAACGGATTGTAAACCTTCAATTATTGTATAACAAAATGATTTTATTAGATTATGATAACATTAACATTAATATAAAAGAAAATTCATAAAAAACAAAAATACAATTGAGAAGTGATAATATAGGAAAAGTAAAGAGCAATCAAAGATCAAAATATTCCAAAAAATTAACGAATAATATATGAATAGGATGAACTGAGGATTGACACTACACAAAAGTGCTGTTCTGAACCGAATAATTAAACTTGGAAAGGCCTCGGCCAATCATTCAAATCCTCTCGTTGCTGCACCTTGGCACCACCATCAGCTTCAATGTAAGAGTAATACTTCAAGAAAAAAGCGAGGGTCAAAACCACCCATTCTAAGCAAAAAATCAAAATAGTGAGTCCTCCAGTTAGTTTGAGAATCACAGAGGCATCCTCTTCTCTCACGTAAGATTTCAACTGGCTAAGAAAATTATCAGTTCTTGTGAAAATCAGCACAGAAACTGAACCCTGAAATATGGCCGTGAGCACGGTGGCTACCATGTGAACAGAATACATGGGGCTAGTCCCTGATGAGACCGCTACACATCCTGAGATAGCCCCTGCAATGGTGAATATGTGGAGGAGAATCAAGAACATGCCACCGAGTGAGGGTAGGAGGCGAAGAGAGAGGGTGAGGAATATGCAACTTGAGGCTGCACCCAAGAGTATGTAGTTGCAAAAGAGAAACACCTTGTGGATGTGATACTCTTTAGTCGACGAGTCACTCTTCATAGAGATGCCCATTTTCTGTATGTTGTGAAACTAAGCTTGTGCTATGAGGAATTTGAATATGAAATTGATATATGAGAGCGTGCAGTTAATATAGACTTGCTTGAATAGGTGGGCTACAATATGACCGTTGGGAAAGTATATTGAAGATAAATGGTTGCAACGGCTAGCCCTTAAAACACTTATTTTTCGTTTCCTTTTCAATTAATCAATTGTAAGATTCTCTTTCTCTTGAGTAGCTAGCTCAACGGTTCAGATTCATTTTTAGTATGCTTATTTTTTGTAAATTCTATGGTTAAATTAAGTTAATTGTCCCTACATTTATATTTTAAAACTTTGTAATGAAGATTTTTCAATCTTTAAAAAAACACCCAATAATTGTCGAAACTTTATTGGTTTTGTGGTTTGTAAAGTCACTTATGTCAGATCGTTGCTACTATATCTATAGAAAAAAAAAACTCTCTAGGTTTATGCTTCGATTGGACGGTAAAAAAATATATACATAAAAATCTATCAGTCTAATTACTGAACTATATAGAACCTGTGATTAAAATTATTGGAGGGAGTGAAGGAGCGCTTGTACACATTACACAATTCTAATAACTTCATAATTTGCTTGAGGGATATTAAACCAATTAGCCATAGAGCATTGAACCATAATCTACTTTCTCCCGTTAACTCAGCCAAAATTCACCCTCGCAAGTTGTTTGCGCAGAAATATTTGTAGATGAAATGACGAAACATACTAGCTTCCGAGGAAAAGAAAAATAATACATTTATTATTTCGATTGTTGTAAAAAAAATGATATCATCAGGCTAACGAAAACATGAAAACAAAGACCAAACAAAATTCAAATTATGGATTGAAATACCATCATGATAAACCTACTACACCCGAAAAACGAAGACATTGAGTGGAGAGTTGTATGATTAAACCTAATCCTTGTATTTCATCTCAGATACCAGGAAGCCTGGCATATCATATGAGGTAGCGAACTTCTCAACATCAGCTTTTAGATCTTCAATAGCCTTGTTGTTCACCAAGCCCTTGTTGAAATCCTTCAGAAGTTTTCCATGCTCCTTCTGGATCTCCAGTGTGAGAGCCACAGCACGGTGAAGGAACTCTGCAATCTGCTCAAAGTCCTTTTCAACCAAGCCTCTAGAAGTCATGGCTGGGGCACCTGTTAACAGAAACTCTGTCATTTACTCAAGCAAAATGAAGGCAAACATTTAACTTACACATGAGCAAAATGCAGAAACAAGATCAAAACTTAGTATCATCTGATATTAAATCACTAAATATAAGTATTTTGGTAATAAATCAATAAATTTTTTAGAATAATATTTCCGCAGTTACTGCAGGTAAGTTATCTGCATTTATTCTCAAAACAACGTCGTTTTGGGATTGAAAAATTAAATAATTAAATTATAAAGACTATAATAACCTTGAAATACATTAAAATTACAAAAACACCGTAATTTCCGCCCTAAAACGACGTCATATTAGGCTTATTGCAGATAACTTATCTGCAGTAACTGCAGAACAAGCGAACCCTAAATTTTTTTTTTAAAGTATTACAAAAACAAACTTAATAACAGTATGTTATAATTGGTTTGGAAATCACACCGCATAAACAACTTCTTCCAATGTTGACTTCCCCCTGAGGGGAAAAGAAAGATGACATGTTCCCAAATATTTAATAAGGCAGGTCAGCAAGCTCACCTTTGATGAAGCACTAAAAAGTAAAAACACATCCTCAATGATATTCATTCCAACAATAATCTACAACAACTTTCTAAGATGCCTTCTGCCTTCTATCAATACATTAAAAAATTAGATTCCCATAGCAAACTCAAGTACATACAGAAGTTTCTTACCAATTCGTACTCCACCGGGAGCCAAGGCACTGCTATCACCAAAAACAGCATTTTTGTTCACTGTAATGTTGCAGAGGTCACAAAGTTTCTCCACCTTATTGCCTGCAAGAACATCGAGCAGTGATGAAATTAGTTATATGTTTTAAACAAATTGATGCCAATTTAAGCCAGCTGGTTAGTTTGGTAATTTTATTTTTATTGAAGTTAGTTAGGTGTGAGTTTTATCCTTTATACCAGTCAATCCAAGAGGGCGGAGATCCCACAAGACAAGATGGTTCTCAGTTCCACTAGTAACGAGACTGTATCCCTTGCTCATCAAGTAATTTCCAAGGGCAACTGCATTGGCCTTAACTTGCTTGGCATATGCCTTGAACCCAGGTGACATGGCCTGTTTCAAAGCAACAGCAAGGGCACCAATCTGGTGATTGTGAGGACCACCCTGAAGGGAGGGGAAGACGGCAAAATTGATTTTGTCCTCAAATTCGTAAACTGCATTCTCAGGCTGGCCCTTCTTTGGTGGTTTAGGTCCCTTCCGGAAGAAGATCATACCTGCCCTTGGACCCCTCAAACTCTTGTGGGTAGTTGTCGTGACTATGTCACAGTACTCAAAGGGATTATTAACTTCCTGCATACACACACACAAAAATAAAAAAGTCATCATTCATACCAAACAAGCCAAATTATTTGTAACACACTTTGAGGCATAAATGAAAATGTCTTTTGATAAATTCCTAGGTAACACAGGATTTATATGATTTGAGATTCGAGTTGTTTATAAATAAGTTTTCCTCTCCTCACTCTTTACCCTCATGCATTCTCTCCTTATCATTTTAAACTAGGCATGCAAGAATCCAATCTTGTCCACTACATTTTGGCAACATATGGTACCAAAGTAAAAATCATTAAACTTGTAAAGAACCAATTCACCCAAAAGCTTAAGCTCTTAAATGAAGGTCACGATCTTATATTACATCTCTCTAGTATACTCCTTTACACAAGAGCCCGTTGGCTTTGAAAGGTGAACAATATACAAATCCGACTTACCAATGCTAAGAAAATCCATAATCTCTAATTATTAAGATCGAACTAGAGACCAGTAAAAAGTGAAGGCTATGTTTTATATTACGGGGAAGGATATTGTAACAACCAATTAGGATTACTGACAATGTTACTATCAATCAATTTCACCGTTAGATCGATTATGTTGATCCAACGGTTATATTTATTTTCATCTTTGTATAGTTATGATTCCTTATATTTAATACTTTATATTTATTTTAACCTTTGTATGGTTATGATTTCCCATATTTAACGCTTTCACGTTAAATATGAGGAATCATAATCATACAAAAATGAAAATAAATATAACCATTGGATCAATATAATCGATCTAACGGTGAAATTGATTGGTAGTAATATTGGTAGTAACTCTAATTGATTGTGAAAATATCCTACCCTTATATTATATCTCCTTAACGAAACTAACAATCCAAGCATTTATTGAAATGACACCTTATAAAAAAAAATGTAGAATCTATTTATGTATGCAGATTCATTTGTTCATTTAATTCAAGATGATACGCTAGCAGATCCTATTTCAAGAGCAGCCAAATCAATATAAATCCAACAGAAAGAAAGGGTGAAATGAAACCTGAGCAGCAACAAGGCCACTAAAGTGAGCCATATCACAGAGCAAGAGGGAACCACACTTATCAGCAACCTCCCTAAACCTAGCATAATCCCAATCCCTAGGGTACGCACTCCCACCACAAATAATCAACTTGGGCCTGAAATCCAACGCCTTCTCCTCCAACCTATCATAATCAATGTAACCCGTCTTCGAATTCACCTTATAAGGAAGGCTCTCGAAGTAAATCGAAGTCGCCGATATCTTCTTCCCACCCGAAGTGTAGTATCCATGGGTCAAATGCCCACCCGACGGCAGATCCAACCCCATGATACGGTCGTGCGGTTCCAGCACCGCCGTATACGCCGCGAAATTCGCCGGGGAACCGGAATACGGTTGCACGTTGACGCCCCACGATTGAGAGTCGAGGTGGAATGCCTCGAGGGCGCGTGAGCGGCAAAGGTTTTCGATTTCGTCGATGAATTCGTTGCCGCCGTAGTAACGGTTTCCGGGCATGCCCTCGGAGTACTTGTTGGTGAGGGCGCTGCCCAGGGCTTCTATGACTGCGAATGATGTGAAATTCTCAGACGCGATGAGCTCGATGCCGTGCCATTGGCGTCGCTTCTCCTTCTCGATGAGGTCGTGGATCTCCGGATCCACCGTCGCCAACGGCGTGTTCCCCCACTCGCTTACCGGATCCATTGAAAGAAATGAAGAGCGAAGAAGAAGAAAGAGTAGTTATTATTAGTTAGTGTTTGTTGGTTGTGTTTGGAATGTGTCTTCTCTCTCTGTGTGTGTCAGTGTTTATAACAGTTTCTTCTAACCAAATGCGAATGGACCCTATTATTATGGTTGGTTAGTTACTTGCACTTTTTGTTCAGGTGGTGGCGCTCATGGCATGGTTACCACTACTTCTTTTTTTTTTTCTTTTTTTTTTTATTTGCAGCATTTTATAGCTTTTTATGTAAGGATAGGATATTGTAACTATTAGTATCACCCTTACTACAAATCAGTTTCACCATTATATCGATTATGTTGATTCAGCAGTTATATTTATTTCATTTTTATATGGTTATGATTTCTCATTTTTAAAGTGAGAGCATTAAATATGAGAAATTATAATCATACAAAGGTGGAAATAAATATAAAATATTAAATATAACCGTTTGATCAATATAATCAATATAACGATAAGATTGATTGATAGTAACATTGATAATAAGACTCTTTGATTGTTACAATATCTAGTCAATCCTTTTTATTAGAAATTCTTACCTACAATTACACATTGAAGAAAAGGTAACTCAAGTAAAATTGAGCTTTGGAAGTTGCTTTCATCAAAGGCATGCAATTGCAATCATAAACTATACTTCCTTTAATTCGCATAAGATAAAGCAAGAAATTCAGTTGTTCTATATTTGACTAGAAATTTGAATAATACTTCCTAACTATGCATGTCACTGTTTGGTTTTGAGTTTCTTTCTCAATTCTCAGTGTTGTTGGTGGCAATTTGGTTGGTGGGGGCAATATAGCCAATTTATTCACACCAACCCTCTCTACTGCGCTGATGCAGACGCTTTTCCTTAACCCATACCTTGCTTCACTAATATGGGAATTGTTTGTGGGTTTATATATTATGAATATGACTGGGAACTACTAAATATTGTTTATTTTTGTAACCAACCCATAAATTTTGATTTATGAAATTGGATTAAGCTTAAATAATACAACAGGTCTTTGATTAGCTTTAATTCACATTAAAGTCAAGATTCACCAGCCACTAATTAACAAAAATCACACTAACAACCTCTTGTCTTCGACAATCAAGCCAAAGATAATGTAATATCTTTAAGAAAGATAAACTAATGGTGATTTTTATCAAGTTCCATTTAGTGTTATTTTTTTATTCCATAATTCAAACCCGTACTCTTTTTAAGGTTCGTCTGTCTTGAAATTTATGGAGTCACATTAGCCAACCTTCAGTATCAAGACACCTTTAAAATGAATTGATATAGTTAGTAGTTTTGAATCCTTTAGTTTTTAGTCTGTTATCTTTTAATTATTTACACTAATTTTATATTATTATTTTTTACCCCTCTGTTCTGCCTGTGGCAGATGTGTCCAACCGGAATTGGATGATTGATCTAGGATTTTAGTGTTTCTCTCTGGATACCTATGGATTAGGTATTTAGTGGGATCACGAATCACTGACACAGTATGATGGCTTTTTGCCTCCAGGTGTGTGCATGTGTGATTGAAATAAGTAGGATTTTTGTGTCTGTGTTACCTGTAGTCTTTAGCTCCTTTATATAGTGCCTACCTTTAGGTTCGCTTGGGTTGGGCCTTGCATCAATTGGGGCCTTGGTCCGGTCCACAACAGTTGCCCCCAGCTCGGTAGACTGAGTAACCAGGATGCTGGGATGAATTGATCGGCTAACCTCTTCTGCTTTATGAGTGTCAGTTATTCAACAGTGTCTTTTTAAGACAAAATTCCTATGCTCGCTTTCTGAGTTTGCTAGTTCACTAGGATACTTTTCCAAATCCCTGACATTTTTCATCTCGGCTTATGAACCGAGACATGTATAGTTGTACTATGTATATTTTATAATCTTCATCCGGAATTACGATCCTGGTTTTTTAAATATGAAGGTTCTGGCCCTCAATGGCGTTTCTCTTACCTACGGAACGCTTTATCTTCTTATCTTGCAGTAATCGCCCACGTGGCATCTCTAAGTAATCATAATACGTACCGTCCACCTTGCGCTGCTTTAACTTTTAATGCGACTGCCAAAACGTCTGTCGTTCGTCCTGTCAGGTGGTTTTACCTTTTTACCCCTGTTTTTTCGTTTCGCGGGTCATAACCTTTGAACTTCCCTCTTTCCTCTATTTCTTTCCCATTCTCTTTTCTTCGGACTTCTCCTTCTTCTGCCTCCATTAACAACACACTGAGATTTCTTCCGCTTCCATTAATACCACACTGAGAGTTCTTCTGCTTCTATTAACAGCACCCCGAGATTCCTTCGTCGAGCATTCTGTACTGACATTTCTCAGGTATAACTTCCTATCTTCTTCTTCCTACATTTCTTTGCTCACATTATCTTCAAGGCTTAGTACATAGTTGACACTTGCACTTCTGTCCTCTTAATACGCCCTGTTGCCTGTATTTTTATTCGTCGCTGTGTTATCTGTTTGCTGCAAGATTTTCTATCATTGTTGGCTCTTAGTTATATTTACCATTTTTGTTTGGGAAAATCCCTAGTATGGATGAGTGAAATTCACACGGATATAGGAGGGCCACTTGTCCTCGCATATTTGGCCGTAGTGAAGAAATTCTGGCAGAGGAAGAAGCTAGAGCTATTCAGGAAGAGACAAGCCGAAATCGCAGCTTCCTTCCTGGTCCAGGGCGTCATCTATTGATTCCTGGCCCAGGACGTCGTCCACCAATTCCTGGTTCAGGACGTCGTCCACCAGTTATATCCCGGCCCACTAGTCGAGGAAGATCCCGGAACCCTAACCATGTCGCAGATCATTTGTTCATAAGCACTATTCGTGCTTCGGATAGGAAACATATCCTTCACCCCACTTCTACTGCTGCCAGTGGAGGTGTTAATACTCCAACCCAGTCCTCCATTCAACCCGTGTTCCCTGTTCCATCAATCAGGAACCCAAATCCTTGTTTCAACTGTGTGTACCTCAGTGCATAATTTATTGGAAATTGCAACGATTTTATGGCAAATTTAGTCCTGGGCAGTTACTCTCATGACCCTGGGTTTCAACCCCTGTTTCAATGACCTCCTCAGACAATTCGTCAAGCTCCTCACACTGTAGTTTATTTAACTCAGGTGCGTGCTATTTGCTGCTTTTTGTTTTTTAATCTACCCATTTTGCTGTTCTAGGTTCTTATGGAGTCCCCTTCTACAGAAATCAATATGGAGACGACTTCTTCCAACCAAGAACTTGAGGCCGAGGTTGGGCTAGCCGAAGAGGGTTCTGCCCCTGTAAGTGCCGACCTGCGCAAACAATTTCCATGGGTTACGCAGGAAGTTCTCAGCTTCAGATCTGCCATGACCGCCGAGGAAATATCTGGATTGCCAATTGGCAATCCTGTGGGATTTAACACCTTCTGTCCGGCGGAAGATGAGCCAGTATGCTCAGGCCGGAATCCGCAAGAACCTCCTTTTTTCTTTTTCTACCGGGATTTGATTACCAAGAATGGTATTCGCTTCCCCTTTTCTCCCTTCATAATATGCCTTATAAACCATTTCCTGCTAGCTCCAACCCAAATCCATCCCAATGGCTGGGCGTACATTGTCGCCTTCGAACAACTTTGCATGTCCCTGTCTGTAAATTGCTCTGTTGCACTGTTTATGTATTTTTTTTAACATATACACCCCACGCTCCGGCCGTGGGTTCGATTCCCACAGACGGCGCCAATGTTCTGCCTGTGGCAGATGTGTCCAACCGGAATTGGATGATTGATCTAGGATTTTAGTGTTTCTCTCTGGATACCTATGGATTAGGTATCTAGTGGGCTCACGAATCACTGACACAGTATGATGGCTTTTTGCCTCCAGGTGTGTGCATGTGTGATTGAAATAAGTAGGGTTTTTGTGTCTGTGTTACCTGTAGTCTTTAGCTCCTTTATATAGTGCCTACCTTTAAATTCGCTTGGGTTGGGCCTTGCATCAATTGGGACCTTGATCCGGTCCGCAACACCCTCAACTTTTGTTGTCTACATTCTAATTTGTCTTTCATTTTTGTCTAGATTCGGAATCGGAACAGTTGAGTTGAGACCAACTCCGATAAGCCCTGGCATCATATATTTTATTGTGTGAGTTATTTTAAAATCCATACCACCTACTTTACAAAATATTGACTGACAACTGTACAAGGATATCAGCATACCAGAAAAACTTGACCAACTTGGCCCATAAAATCATCATTTAAAATTTCTCATATAGAACGAGAAGCAAGTATTACACTGATGAATATCACTTCGATTATATATAACATTTTCATACTTCCCAATTTCGGACTTGATGTTGTGGTTGACTTTAAATTGCCCATTAAGAAAGCCTAAATTGTAATAGGCTTTCATTCATGTACATTATATGCGGTTGGCACGTCCCTACTACTAAGCCATCAAGTACCTACCAGTAGTTTTTTATGGGCAAAGGAAGACTATTTAGTTTATGACTTATTTTATGATGCCCAATGCCCTCAAAATTCCATCTTATTTTATTTAATTAAAACGGGGAACAAACTACATCTAGATCTAGGCTATAATTAAGCTTAGTTGAGCAATACCCAACTTTATGATCAAATCTATGTGATTGTCTGCTTCAAAAGCATAAATCATATTTCGCTATAAATTAGTAACAAAAATTAAATGGCCTTCTGCATATGTAAATTAAGAGAAAAATGAGTTAATATTTGAATTTTTTTCTCTGAAATTTTTTCTCCTTTTATAAATAAGAAAAATCAAATGAAAAATAATTATATAAACAATTATCAGAGAGCAAACTTACCCTGGCATTTTGTAAAAATTAAAAATAGGATGATGCTTGTTGTCATTACATATTTAAGACGATCGTTGAAAAAGATCGTGCCCTCCACATGGGTATTTTTTTTTCTTTTTCTTTTTTTTGATACATAGGTAAATATTCTTTTGACGCAACGAACAAACTCACGTTTCCGTCAGTGTACTTTTCTAAAAAGAATTATTAATTATTATAATTATCGAGATTTCTAGCTATATAATAATTTCCCTGGATCGTTCACTCTTTTGCTATGACTCAATAATTCAATGAAAGTTTATGTCATGGAAGGGCCACTTGCTTTCCCTTTAAAAGGGTTAAAAAAGAACCGACATAGATTTTGCTGAGACTTGAGGTATAACGTTTTCAGAATCTTGAGTGTGTCCTTCAACGGGGTTCTCACAAACAACATTAAGGTTTTATGTTCAGTTTACAATCTGTTGATTCAAAGTTAATGTGATATAGATTGGAGTTTAAGATAGGTGAAAATTTTAAAAACAAAAAAGTTTATTCATTGATAATAACGCCCAAATGAACCAAATGTTCTGCATTTTAGGGTAAGAGATTGAGTCATATCTATCCACTAGTGAGCTGAAAATTCACCTTAACGCTAATGTTATATATGACTAATAACAAAACTCAACTCAAACAACACCAATTGTATTACATTGTCACCGGCTATTTAAGGTTTTGGTTCCCTTATAAAAGCAAAAAACTTTTGACTCCAAGTCGAGCGATATGAAGGGAAAAAGAATGATAGTATGTGAGAGTGTGAGAGTGACGTGACACTCAATGATGAATGGTTTGCGGTTGCAATACGCCGAGTCGGTAAAATATCTTATCTATAAATTGTGATTGTGTTCCAATATGGTACATGTGCGCTCTATGAGTACTAGGGACCACGGGGTTAATTATGTATGCTGGTTTGTTTTTTCCACAATGTTTTTTTGGCCGTGCATCATTCACTTTGCTTTTCGTCTTTCATTTATCATCGTCGAAGAACGACTCTTTTAAGAAAACTGAATAATACAAAATGACAAAAACCAAATAATGAACATGGGCTACGTCAAAAGTTATGTTATATGATATAGCATAATTTTCTTTTGGGCTTTGCATGTTTACTCCAATTCTTTTAGGCTTTTATAAGAGTTATGTTATAGGAAAAGTGATTATGTAATGTTATAGAGATTCGTTTTGCATGCCAGAATTTTTTTGTTGTTGCGGGCCCCACAAAATGTTGTAAGTGTAGGAAAATTTTTCTGGTCATTGTTCTGTCCTGAGGACAGAGATGTTCAACCTTTATCGGGTTGATTGGTCACTCTGGATCGTATAGCCTTGATTAGGGGTATCTATTAAGAAGATATCACTTGACCCAGCTTGATCACTAGAAAGAATATGACTATGGTGTCAGTGTGGTGAAAGTGGTTAATCATGTGTGTCTTACCGTCGATGAGCCCTCTTATTTATAGGGGCTGCCTCTGGTTTGAAATGTGGAGCTGAGCTGTAATGGCGCAGGGGCCATTACAGCCTGGTCGGCCGTTACTGGGTGTAATGTACCGAACGTTATGCTTCCATAATTATGGTCCGTTTTAAGCATTTATCTGGAGTAACGTACCGGGTTCTAGTTCTGCCGGGTTGATACGATGAGCCTGTTAGTGTGGGCTTTCTTACCGGGTTGCCGAGGCGGACCGACTTCGTGGGTCTTTTACCCGGGTCCATAACAGTTGCCCCCCAGCCGGGCTACCCGTGAGTTCGGGTTGCCTGGGTGCCTGAAATATGGACAATGTAACTCGGCATAACTCGTTGGCTGCAATCCGGTGTAGATATCTCGTTACGTTCCAACTCATTTTTGGATTTCGGCAAATGCCTCTCTCCTGCGCATGCTTGGCCACGTGTCGTTGTTCGCATGCCTTTGTGTGCTGCAGCTATCTTATGCAGTCTTGTTTACCGTGCGTATTTATGAGTGTCATCATTTTTGTGTGTCGAATCATTGCCTTTTGCGGCGATGAGGTGGTTGTGCCTTTAGCAATTCCAAACTGCTTCACTCTCCACTCGCGATTTTGGCGGTTGTTACTCACGGTGGATATAACACCTCGCAATTCTAAATTAAGTAATTAAAATATTAAATGAGTGATTAAGTGAAGAATTAGTGAAAATCCTAAAGATTAAGCCAAAATACAAAGAAAGGGCAAAATGGTAATTAGCCATGCACGCAACCCTAGGAAGATAAAAATTGAGTAGAAGGTCTCAGATGATAAAAATAAGCCTGGAAATGGATTCAGAACGAAAAATTGAGTGGATAGGCAACTTTCAGAAAAATCAGTGAATAGTGTTTTTCGCGGGTAAAAATACCGCAGTAAGATTGCACCGTAAAACGTGCCAGTGGAATTTTGAGCTCTAGGTTTCAAATATGTATATAAATGGTCTATAGAAATAAGAAATGTGATTTCTGGAAATATTCGATGGAATTAAGTCAGTTTTGAGAAGCGTGCCAACGGCGCGCGCAATAGCGTAAAACAGTGTTTTCCCCGAATAGCCGGAAAACTCCGGATTCATCTGATCAAGTATAATTAAAGGACATTAGTTAATGTCAAAAATTAGAATTTATAAATAAGTTTTGAATTTACGGACGTTTAGTGAAATCGGAGGGTAATTCGGATGAGTTTTAAATCGCGTGGGACCCACCCCATTTGAAAGTCACTTAAGCCACCTCACCATATGACTATTCATGATCTTCTCTCTCCCCTCATTCTTCCAAAACGCAGCAGCCCCCCTCCCTTGCACCATTTGAGTTCAAATTTTCTTCCTCTCATAACTTCATCATTCCTTAACCGAATCGAACGATTCTTGTCTTGAAATTCGATGGAAACGATCATCCGAACCCGTTCCGCCGATTAGTTTCCCTCAAAACCCTCTCTATTATGAGATAAAGGGCATATACAGCCACGAAAATGTTGAGATTTTTGTGAATTTGGAGTTGATTTCTTGAGCCATTGCTTGTGGAGTTCTAGGAGGAGTCTTTGACGTAATTGTGGGTAAGTTTCAACACCTCTCATGGATTGATTTGAAGATTTATTTTTGAAATTGTTTATGCACCCTAAAGAGGGCTTGTTTGATTTGTGTTGTTAGAGAGCTCAAATGGAAAATGTCTATTAGATGATAATGTCTTAGAATGATGTATTAAAGCTAGAAATGCTATGAAAATTTTTGGTGAAAAATGTTGATTTTAACTTAGTAAAATTTTGAGGTGTCAAGACTTTGAACTTTGAAAATGTGTTAGGAGTGTATTGGTGAGTGGTTGTATGATTGTATGATGATATAATAGGATTATATGAGGTGTGGAGTGGTTAAAATTGATGGAAATTCCTTAGATGTGAATTAGTGAGCAAATCGGCCTTTAGGCAAAAAGAGGTAAAATGATATTGTGTAAATTGCATGAATGATGTTTCATGCTTTAAATGGTAATTAGATGGGTTGTGTTGTGATTGTAAAGTGGAAGAATCAATGAAAAATAATGAGTGGTGTCATTTGGCATAAAAGAGCCTAGAGTGAAAGATTTAGCAAACGATGCGTAAAAGACGTAAAACGAAGAAATGACGATTGAATTAGCCTTTTGGCAACCTATGGAAGTGTAATAAAATGAGAAAGAAAATTTAGAAAAATAAATCCCTAAATAACACTAATATGGCTGAACCACTTTGTGGGAAAAAGGGGGATTTTGGTGTTTTGCGTTTTGTCGTAATTTGACGTAAACTGACGGCTATGCATGGTTGTATAGGTTGTCGTACGTGGATATAAACTTGGAACAGTAAAACAGTGGATTGCCCTTGGTTTTGAATCAAGTGGATTGAGGCGTTCCTTGTGAATCAAGCTATAAGTGGAGTTCTGCGGAGCTCAGTGGAAGGAAAAAGAAAGGTAACCTCTTGGTACTGGGGCTTGTTCCCCTTTTGTGTTCCACCTTGCTAGTTGATGGCAACGGTAGGAAGTGTGTATGAGTAGTGTGGAACAGCATGAGCATGCATGTGCATTATCACAGTGGGTACTTATGTACCAGATCTCTGGCCAGTAGATATTTTTAGCCTTCGGGCAAGTGTTTCCGGACTGCCACTGGATAGGTCTCCGAAAGGGAGTTCCAGTTGACCCAGGGTCGTGGTGTGTTATCCGGATAGGAGCACACTAGGTTGTCTCGGGTGTATATGGTTGGAAGGGGTACCTTGGTGGGTTGTTCTATGAACACGCCAGGGGTAGTACCCATAGGCGTATAGCCGAGGACATGGCGTGGTATTGGTAGCTACCATCCCGCATGTCGTAGTTCTTCTGATATATTCCCCCTTTCTCTAAATCCCTTGCTTTATCCCGTTTTATAACAGTGATGTTGTTTTATGTTATTTATATACATCGAAGTGAACCATTGGGCGGAGTTTTCTCCAGAACCTCTGGGTTACTGAGATATATTCGTATATCTCACCCCGTCTCGGGGCATTTATTTCAGGAGGTTGCAGTGGCACAGGAGTGGCGGGCAAGGGGCCCATAGGAAGATCATGTATATTTTGCCTAAGTGTATCATATTTATCATTCTAAGTTTATGTTGAAAGATGTAAGTGAAAGGCATGAATTGTAATATGTGATATGTAATTGAGAAGTATAGTGGCATAATGATATTAGATTTATGGTTTATGTTATGTTGAGAAATTGCATGTAAGTGGACTTTTGTGATTGAAATGAGTTAAGGATTCAAAGTGAACTGTTTATGTTTTAAGTATAAATTGGATTGGGTTGTAAGTGCCCCAAGGCGTTGTTGGTCCTTGTGTGTGCCACCCATTGGATTTTGCTGGATTTCAGGTGTATTAGTGGTGTTAAACAGGTTATGCAAATTTGGGAATTCTTGGAAATACAAAGGAAACTCTGGCGAATTTTCTGTAGAATTGGCAGTTTTTGGGTGAACTTTGGAGGAGCGTATCTCTCTCCATAGTGGTCCGATTGGGACGTGCCATACGCCATTTTGAAGCTTAAGATGTCCCCTACGTTGTGTCAAAAGCCTAGGTTCATTTATGGTGTGCGCAGTCCATGGGAGCTGTTGTCACACACTGCCCTGTTCTGGCCAGCACCAGTGGGCAGATTCGGGTCTGTGTTGGGAAATTAATTCCCGCTTCGTTACTTGGTCAAATTAAGCGTACGATATATCAAATCGAAGTTTGAGGTGTCTAGTTTATGGTGTAGAATTTTGAGAGGCAGTGTCCTTGTGGTTAGGTACAGTTTAATCAGTGAAGTTTGGAGGTTTTAGGCTGTTTTGGAGTTGGTAGGCAATGTTGTTTGTCCAACTTCAAACGGCGATAACCGGAGCTCACGAGCTCGGAATCGAGTGTGTGATAGCTTGTTAGGAAGGTAATTGAATAAGGAAAATAGATAATCTGTAGATTAAGTTTGGATTTTTAGTTTTGTTCATAGAAAAACAAATTAGCAAGTCCGGTTAAGTGGTAAAAACGTAAAAAGTGAGGAATTGGCTAAGTGGGTTTATGGGAACCCCTTAGTATCTTGTATGTGATAAAATAAAGTGTATAAATAGTTAAGTAAGTCTTCCGCTAGTGTTTCAGTTACGATCACAGCTTTTTATTATTACACTTTTTATACTTTTACTGTTCGCGTAATAATCGGAAAAAGTTTATCCTCATTTTTATAAATGAATTGTTGTGATTGTAACTGCGCTTAATATCATAATTAATGTAAACAATACCGGTGTACAACGGGCTGTTACATTTTATGGTATCAGAGCAGTTTTGTTAGGGAACTCTGATAATATATATAGATGTGTTATGTGCTACATAGTTGTATGTAGATTCTTATCGATTACTGTATATGTAATTCCTTAGTGTGGGTCTGATCAACCCATTCCTTTGTGTTACATCTGTGGTCATCGTAAGAAGCCTGCGTAGTAACCTTGAAGCATCGAGTGTGAGTCTTTAGCCTGATGTTGTGGCTGCAGTGTTAACTGCTCCATGGACAAAGGATGACAGTAAGTCAAGTATGAATATTAGGAGGCATAAAAGAACAGACATAAATATTATATGTGACTTCGATGAAAGTCAGGAGAAAAGTGTATTATAAGCAACAATGGTGTACAATTTATGATATGTACAATATGAGCATAGACGAACCTTGCAATACTATGAAAGATAAACATATAACAGAGATGAGCTTATGAGATTGGTGAAATTCCAAGTATATGCGTAGTATAGTAAGACAATTATGTACAAGTGGTCTTGGTGAATAGACTTCATCAAGGCGAGAGGTTTTGAACCTGAAGAATTATTGAGAAAAGGGAACAAATATTCGTATGCGTGAGTTAAACACGTCATGTTTGATTAGCAGTTATGAGACCAGGACAAGTGCGGTGCACTTGAATGAATTGGGATGGTCCAAGCAGAGAAACAAATAGAATATGTGATGAGTAATCCTACGAGATTTGACCACTTGAAAGTATGATGCTGATAGATTGATAATGAGAAAGATATTGAAATATGGGAGTGAATTCCATAAAGAGATACTGTTGACTGAACACAAGAGAGGTGAACTAATGATGAGTGAAGGAATCGCCATGGATGGCACAAGATATATGTACCATGAAGACACTATTGTAGATAGTGGAGTTCAACTCAGATTGGCAGACGTATCAATGATAAAGGAACAGGATGGTTGAGATGTACAGTCATTTGTACGAAAGTAATGAGAATTGTAAAGAAATTACGATCTTGTGGTATATGTATATATATGTACTACTAATAGTAGTGCGCTTATGAAAATATTGGTATTTGATATGGAGTGACTGACGGAGTAGAGGCATTTTCAAGGAAAAGAGATATTCTACAACCACCAAGGGTGGAAGTGATCAGGAAAGTCGATGAGTTGCTCTACAGTATTGAGCGTATGTTATGTGAGCCGTAGCAGGCAATGGACTAGAATGATGGCACGATTTTGTGGGTTATTGTTGAATAACAATAAGGTGAGATGATATGATTAGAGAATGAGCTAAGGTACAACCTAATGTGAAACCGGGTGGTTAGTGTGTGAACTAAGTGCAATAAAGGGTGAAATTACGTGATTAACGAAAGAACTGAGGTGTAAAGTGTGCAGAGAGTGTGGAATATTATGGTCAGCAAGAGAGTTAATGTGTAACTCAAGATGAAAATGATAAGATTTGTTAGTGAACTGAGGTATAAAATTCAGTGCAAGGATTGAGGTGAAGTAGTTATCTGTGATTCGACGGAAATAAATTTTGTCTCTAAGTGAGGTAGCAAGTTAGTTGGAACCCTCGTCTTATGACCAAAAAGGGATAATAACGTGAGTTAAAGTTGACATAATGAGTAAGTGTCCTTCTAGGAAGGCTAGTGATGATCAAGATCTCAGGTTAAAACAGTAAAGTGTTAGCCCTAAGGAAAAGATGAATTGAAATGGAGTCAAGTGCGAACATGTATTAATGGATGGGAACTATAGTTGTAATTGATTACCAAAAAGTGAATAGCTTGGTTTTCCTGGTGTGACCAAAAAAAGATTGAGAAATGTTCGCATATGCCACATATGGTGGAAAGTGGGTGGAAAATGCACAATGATTGATGATGTTTTGATTAAGTACTAATGAGGTATGGACGAGTGTGTGGTAATTTTGAATATTATGAGAGACTGATATACCAGCTGGTGGGGAATTATAGAAGTGGTGACAATAATGGAATTGATTTTAAGTGATTTGATAATTAAGTGTCAAGGATTCCTAGTGAATAGGACTTATATATGAGATATATGACATTTTAAATAGCCCATCGGTTAATAGTGAAGTGGGTCGGAAATTGATTTGTTCCAAAGTGTTTGGTGGAAGTGAGTAAAGCTGTAAAGTAGTAGTATTCTGAGTTTGACATCCAGGATTAAATGATTATGATTACGAGAAAGATGTATAAATGAGTGGAACATATGGTTAAGTTATAACATCGGAGTGGAATGAAAGTTGAAAATAGTTAGTGGGTGAAAATTTTAAGCCTGAGTTCTCGATATGGAGGTCATTGATGAGTGTTGTGTTTAGACCGTGAGAGGTCTGAGTATAGAGTTGAGCTGACTGAGTTGATAAAGTTGAGATGGTTCAGTTAACGAAAAGAGTAATAGTGAGAGTAAATTATGAATATGATTAGTAGATAGAAAAATTCAGGAGTGTATTGTGGTTAAAGAACCTTAAAAGGTTAATCGGAAATATAAACTATTGTGAGGATTGTAAATTTCGTATCGTGAAGAGAGAGATATAGTTATGAGTACCTAAGAAGAGGTGAAGACACGTGACAAGGAAAAATAAAGTATATGAGTGTAGAATTTAATGTGAGTCGGAATCATAAGAAACGACAAAGTGCCCTAGAAACTAGAAAGGATGTGCTTCGGTGAAAGCTAAGAAAAACAACTAAATCGTAAGAGCAGTAACAGTAATGGAAAGGACTAGTATGTCTAAGTATGGTTGAAACAGTGAGGACATCGAAAAGAGTTAAGTGCTAAAGAAAGTAAGATACAAGAAAACAGTTAGAGTCTATTATGGAAACAACTAGAGATGTTTGGGAACGACATTGGGTCAAAAAGACAGATGAAGATGAAAATGAGATGAAGTGAGACAGAGAAATTGTAATGTGGTAGTCTATTACCGATGAATTGGTGAAAGTGTAACCGTAAGCCGTGAAGAGCTTAAAGTATTACGAATTGAAGGTCGTAGCACCATAAATGACAAGTGTAAAATGAGTATATGATGAACTACAGTGAGTGAAAAAGCAACAGTGGTTTAAGGAAACAGTGAAAGATATAATGAGTTAAGGGGTCAGATACCCGAAGTTATCAAGTTTGTGAAGGACTAAGTAATCATGGATACCACAGAAATGAGATTTTCGATTACAACTCGTGTTACGGGACCGTTAAGATGTAATTTTGCGGACAAAATTCTAAAAGGTGGAGTGATTATAACACCTCGCAATTCTAAATTAAGTAATTAAAATATTAAATGAGTGATTAAGTGAAGAATTAGTGAAAATCCTAAAGATTAAGCCAAAATACAAAGAAAGGGCAAAATGGTAATTAGCCATGCACGCAACCCTAGGAAGATAAAAATTGAGTAGAAGGTCTCAGATGATAAAAATAAGCCTGGAAATGGATTCAGAACGAAAAATTGAGTGGATAGGCAACTTTCAGAAAAATCAGTGAATAGTGTTTTTCGCGGGTAAAAATACCGCAGTAAGATTGCACCGTAAAACGTGCCAGTGGAATTTTGAGCTCTAGGTTTCAAATATGTATATAAATGGTCTATAGAAATAAGAAATGTGATTTCTGGAAATATTCGATGGAATTAAGTCAGTTTTGAGAAGCGTGCCAACGGCGCGCGCAATAGCGTAAAACAGTGTTTTCCCCGAATAGCCGGAAAACTCCGGATTCATCTGATCAAGTATAATTAAAGGACATTAGTTAATGTCAAAAATTAGAATTTATAAATAAGTTTTGAATTTACGGACGTTTAGTGAAATCGGAGGGTAATTCGGATGAGTTTTAAATCGCGTGGGACCCACCCCATTTGAAAGTCACTTAAGCCACCTCACCATATGACTATTCATGATCTTCTCTCTCCCCTCATTCTTCCAAAACGCAGCAGCCCCCCTCCCTTGCACCATTTGAGTTCAAATTTTCTTCCTCTCATAACTTCATCATTCCTTAACCGAATCGAACGATTCTTGTCTTGAAATTCGATGGAAACGATCATCCGAACCCGTTCCGCCGATTAGTTTCCCTCAAAACCCTCTCTATTATGAGATAAAGGGCATATACAGCCACGAAAATGTTGAGATTTTTGTGAATTTGGAGTTGATTTCTTGAGCCATTGCTTGTGGAGTTCTAGGAGGAGTCTTTGACGTAATTGTGGGTAAGTTTCAACACCTCTCATGGATTGATTTGAAGATTTATTTTTGAAATTGTTTATGCACCCTAAAGAGGGCTTGTTTGATTTGTGTTGTTAGAGAGCTCAAATGGAAAATGTCTATTAGATGATAATGTCTTAGAATGATGTATTAAAGCTAGAAATGCTATGAAAATTTTTGGTGAAAAATGTTGATTTTAACTTAGTAAAATTTTGAGGTGTCAAGACTTTGAACTTTGAAAATGTGTTAGGAGTGTATTGGTGAGTGGTTGTATGATTGTATGATGATATAATAGGATTATATGAGGTGTGGAGTGGTTAAAATTGATGGAAATTCCTTAGATGTGAATTAGTGAGCAAATCGGCCTTTAGGCAAAAAGAGGTAAAATGATATTGTGTAAATTGCATGAATGATGTTTCATGCTTTAAATGGTAATTAGATGGGTTGTGTTGTGATTGTAAAGTGGAAGAATCAATGAAAAATAATGAGTGGTGTCATTTGGCATAAAAGAGCCTAGAGTGAAAGATTTAGCAAACGATGCGTAAAAGACGTAAAACGAAGAAATGACGATTGAATTAGCCTTTTGGCAACCTATGGAAGTGTAATAAAATGAGAAAGAAAATTTAGAAAAATAAATCCCTAAATAACACTAATATGGCTGAACCACTTTGTGGGAAAAAGGGGGATTTTGGTGTTTTGCGTTTTGTCGTAATTTGACGTAAACTGACGGCTATGCATGGTTGTATAGGTTGTCGTACGTGGATATAAACTTGGAACAGTAAAACAGTGGATTGCCCTTGGTTTTGAATCAAGTGGATTGAGGCGTTCCTTGTGAATCAAGCTATAAGTGGAGTTCTGCGGAGCTCAGTGGAAGGAAAAAGAAAGGTAACCTCTTGGTACTGGGGCTTGTTCCCCTTTTGTGTTCCACCTTGCTAGTTGATGGCAACGGTAGGAAGTGTGTATGAGTAGTGTGGAACAGCATGAGCATGCATGTGCATTATCACAGTGGGTACTTATGTACCAGATCTCTGGCCAGTAGATATTTTTAGCCTTCGGGCAAGTGTTTCCGGACTGCCACTGGATAGGTCTCCGAAAGGGAGTTCCAGTTGACCCAGGGTCGTGGTGTGTTATCCGGATAGGAGCACACTAGGTTGTCTCGGGTGTATATGGTTGGAAGGGGTACCTTGGTGGGTTGTTCTATGAACACGCCAGGGGTAGTACCCATAGGCGTATAGCCGAGGACATGGCGTGGTATTGGTAGCTACCATCCCGCATGTCGTAGTTCTTCTGATATATTCCCCCTTTCTCTAAATCCCTTGCTTTATCCCGTTTTATAACAGTGATGTTGTTTTATGTTATTTATATACATCGAAGTGAACCATTGGGCGGAGTTTTCTCCAGAACCTCTGGGTTACTGAGATATATTCGTATATCTCACCCCGTCTCGGGGCATTTATTTCAGGAGGTTGCAGTGGCACAGGAGTGGCGGGCAAGGGGCCCATAGGAAGATCATGTATATTTTGCCTAAGTGTATCATATTTATCATTCTAAGTTTATGTTGAAAGATGTAAGTGAAAGGCATGAATTGTAATATGTGATATGTAATTGAGAAGTATAGTGGCATAATGATATTAGATTTATGGTTTATGTTATGTTGAGAAATTGCATGTAAGTGGACTTTTGTGATTGAAATGAGTTAAGGATTCAAAGTGAACTGTTTATGTTTTAAGTATAAATTGGATTGGGTTGTAAGTGCCCCAAGGCGTTGTTGGTCCTTGTGTGTGCCACCCATTGGATTTTGCTGGATTTCAGGTGTATTAGTGGTGTTAAACAGGTTATGCAAATTTGGGAATTCTTGGAAATACAAAGGAAACTCTGGCGAATTTTCTGTAGAATTGGCAGTTTTTGGGTGAACTTTGGAGGAGCGTATCTCTCTCCATAGTGGTCCGATTGGGACGTGCCATACGCCATTTTGAAGCTTAAGATGTCCCCTACGTTGTGTCAAAAGCCTAGGTTCATTTATGGTGTGCGCAGTCCATGGGAGCTGTTGTCACACACTGCCCTGTTCTGGCCAGCACCAGTGGGCAGATTCGGGTCTGTGTTGGGAAATTAATTCCCGCTTCGTTACTTGGTCAAATTAAGCGTACGATATATCAAATCGAAGTTTGAGGTGTCTAGTTTATGGTGTAGAATTTTGAGAGGCAGTGTCCTTGTGGTTAGGTACAGTTTAATCAGTGAAGTTTGGAGGTTTTAGGCTGTTTTGGAGTTGGTAGGCAATGTTGTTTGTCCAACTTCAAACGGCGATAACCGGAGCTCACGAGCTCGGAATCGAGTGTGTGATAGCTTGTTAGGAAGGTAATTGAATAAGGAAAATAGATAATCTGTAGATTAAGTTTGGATTTTTAGTTTTGTTCATAGAAAAACAAATTAGCAAGTCCGGTTAAGTGGTAAAAACGTAAAAAGTGAGGAATTGGCTAAGTGGGTTTATGGGAACCCCTTAGTATCTTGTATGTGATAAAATAAAGTGTATAAATAGTTAAGTAAGTCTTCCGCTAGTGTTTCAGTTACGATCACAGCTTTTTATTATTACACTTTTTATACTTTTACTGTTCGCGTAATAATCGGAAAAAGTTTATCCTCATTTTTATAAATGAATTGTTGTGATTGTAACTGCGCTTAATATCATAATTAATGTAAACAATACCGGTGTACAACGGGCTGTTACAGTGGACTTTAAATGACCCTATTATCCTTGTTCTTTGGTCTTCCTACAGCCCCTTTTTATTCTGCAGTTTCCATTTCTCTTTGTCATTTTTCCTTTTATCGTTCATAAGCTTTTGTGGTTCCTGGTTTTGCTTTGCTGCAAACTTTTCATTCGTTTACGCTCTCATAATCAGGTATTTTGAAGCTCTTTACCTTGCTTTTAATTTTGTTTGCATTCTCCTTCTCCTATTCGCATGTGTGTAGTCTAGCGTCCTCCTTTTTTATTTCTCTGTTTTCCAAAACGTGGTTACCTTTTTCCTGCTAAAAAATATTGTCTCTCCTAATCTTAACTCTTTGTTCAAAAAATGGGAAGGAAAAAACCTTCCTTCTCAGCTTTGCGGTGTAGCCAGGAGGATGACGTAAATTCCGATCTATTGGAACGAATTCCTCCTGGTGCCCGTTACTGGCTTTGGAGGATTCCCAGGACCGAAGAGGAAGAACGGCAAGCCATGCTTCGTGGGTATCGTGGTTCAAGACCGCGTAAAGGTGGTCGAAAAGGCCGTGTAATTTCCAAACCCCGAGTTCCATCACCTACTCGTCCCCCTCCTTCGTCTGAGAGTCCCAGTTGCTCGGGTTCTAATTTTGGGAATTTTCGTCGTTCTCTTCCTGTTTCCCAAGATGTCCCTTGCTTTTCATGTGTCTACCTGAGTTCTCAACTCGTCCAGCAAGGATGTGATTCGTTGGCGGAATCTACCCTTGATAGTTGTCGCCATGGGAGCATTCCGGTTTCTACCCCTCCATCTGGCCGAGTTAATGAACCAATTATGATTTCTGACTTGTCGTCGTCATCATCTAGTGATTCATCTGATAGCACTTTAAATTCAGGTATATCCATCCTCATCTGATCCCCTTTTATTTTTTCATTTCTAGGTATTAATGGCATGTTTCCCTGAAGAAGATGTAGATGAGTCGGGTTCAACCGAGTCATGTTTCGAGTCTCCCCCTTCTTCCCTAGTTTCTCAATTCCCTTGGGTGACATATGAGGTGTTAAATACTACGTCCGGGATGAGTTCCGATGACGTGGCTAGTCTTTCTATTGGGCAACTGGAAAATTATGACATCTGCCCTCCCTCCGAAGATGAACCAGTTTGTTCTGGAGGGGCAGAAGATGAGTCATGCTCCTTCTTCTTTTACCGAGACGTGATAACCCAACTCGGTGTTCGATTTCCTCTGACAGAGTTTCAGATGGAAATTCTTAACCATCTGCATATATCTCCCACCCAACTCCATCCCAACGGCTGGGGTTTTGTAAAAGCTTTCGAACGATTTTGTGCATATCTGACGCTTGCACCGTCAGTTTGTGTCTTTTTCTATTTTTTTCAAGTCGTCTCCTGTCATACCAATAGAGCTTCTTGCCAAATGGGTGGCCCACGAGGTGGAAGGCATCGAGCCTGACATTAGAGAAGACCTTGTGGGAGAGTTCAGTGTCTCTGATGAAGACGATGAAGTTGCCGATGATGTAGTTGGCGGATAAGCCCAGGTTGGTGGACTTTGCCAGTGAGGAATGAAGGTCCCAGAACTTTGTTGGGTTTCACACCAATGGAATTGCGTTGCCTATGAAGGGTAGCACCAAGGATGGGCCTGGGATGAAGCGTTTCTTGAAGAGGTATGCGATCTGTTCTAATAGGATGAGGAAGAGGATGAAGCGTATGGGGTTAGATGGGTGATGGAGAAAGAGGTTGTAGATGTGAGAGTTGTCATATTCATATCCTCTATTTATTTTTATTTTTATTTTTTGCAATGTAGAGGGAGGATTTATCTTGATAAAAGCAGAGGAGAGGAAGGGGGAATATTTTTCTATTTTTCTACACTCACACTCTTGGGATGTTTTATTATTTTTTCTTAATATTTATGTTATGAAATTTGAATATTTGATTAGTATATGAGTTATTATGAGTTGCTATATGTATTAAATGTAAATTATATTATATATATATTTAAATTATTATTTAATATCAAAACGTGTCCCAACGTGTCCAAATATAATATTTTTTAAAATTAACGTGTCGGTGTGTCGTATCCCGTGTCCGTGCATCATAGACTAACACGGTGCTTGAGGAGGGTGTTATTTATACTAAAAAAATATAATACAATATTATTGAAGACTCAACATTTATTAATTTAAATTTTTGAGTTGAAATGACTATTTATTATGGTAGTAGAGCCTTTCTATCACTTATTAGCTTAAGCTATTGAGTTGAGAGAAATTTTTTCAATATAGTAGAAGTACTGAATTTGGTACTCACTTTTTTTAAATAGAAACATTATTTTTTTTATTTTAATCCAAATTTTTATTTATATTCTCCTTTAAATCTAAAAAAAAAATTCCTTTTTAACATGGATGTAAGTACTACAATGGTATCCAAAAAATTCTCTGAGTTGGGTTGGTTGCTTACCAGCTTTCTTGGCATGAGATATATCTTTCCATTATAATAGCAAAAATTTGGGAGTTGAATCGTTTGTTATCTTTTTTTTTTTTTTTTTTGGTAAGCGAATCGTTTGTTATCTTCCATGCATAAAAACATGCGAGAGTGATTATTTAAACTTTTATGTAAGAGTATACTAATGGTTAATGATTAAATTAAAGGTGATAATTTTGTTATTTTTTATTTTAATATTTTCTCTTTATCATTTCTCATCATTGTTAATTTTTCTTAAGAATGATTATGATTTCCTTACATAAATAACATGATAAGGTGATATTAAATAACGATCGATTCTCAAAATATAAATATCCTTGAGTTTGAATTCAGAGTTTAAGTGTATCTTTGGATCTTCACTTTTTTTTTTTTTCTCCTTATAAACAAAAGTTAGGTCAAATAAATTTTTATAAAAGCTCTTATAATAAAAATAATTTTTTTTTTATAATCAAAAAAGAGAGCAAAAGCTAAAAGTTTCTAAGAGGAATTTTTTTCTAAAATTGTATTAACTTTTAGCGTGAAAATTTTATATAATCATCAAATAACTTGTAGTTTTATTTTTAAAAATCTTATTTCTACCTAAAATCTGATTGATCTTAAACTTGGAAAATCATTTTTCCTATTTTAAAATTATCATCATAAAGAATAAAAGGCAAATATGTGAGATTTTGACTTCATTAAAACTAGGGATCTTAATAATCTCTTGTGAAAAAAAGAACATGATATGGTTATGTGCAGAATCATAATCTTACAAAGAGGAATCAATGATAATAAAGGAAGAGAAAAAAATATTAAAATAGATAATTAATATATCTTAACTATTAATTTATTTTTATATGATTATAATCTTCGTACATGATCATATCATATTTTTTATTTTCACATAAAAGTATCCATTTCCTTAAAACTAGTCCATTAAAAAAAGAGAGTAAATGATATGACATCATAATGTAATATTTTAACATTAAAATATCCGCTCCCGAGCAATTAGAGGTGAATGCTAATAGCTTTGCAGCATAATTTACGGCTACTATTAATGTATCATTGCTATTTACTTTAGAGCATAGCTCAATGTAAAGCCTCCAGCGCAACTCGCTGAATCACACACACTGCCAAAAGACACGGGTACTGCAAATACTCTCACTACTGGTTAGTGGTTACGTAGAAATAGAACCCACCAATCCACTATCGGCTCTCACTTTCTTCATTGGCCTAGAGCCAAAAGACAATTTTGCTATAGATTAATGATAAAATCATTACACCCATGTCCTACACTCTTTCATTTATTTACGAGTAAAGCCTATTTTGGATCATAAAAAAAAATATGTTCTCCATTTGAGTTTCTTATAAAAAGAAATTAGTCCCGAAATTCTTTAAAAATTTAAAAATGATCCATTTAGTTGAAATTATGGTCTCTCACAAATTTTAAAAAAATCCACATTAGTCCCTCAAAATGACTAAAATGAATGCACTTTGAATTTCATAGGAACCAAACAACTTAAATTCTTTTTTATAAGGGACTAAAGTGAGGATCATATTTTGTATTAAGGAGCCAAAAGGGATTTTACTCTTTATGTGAACTTGGCCTACTCCACCACTAATGAGATTATTTTTATTTTTTTGATACATAATGAGTTTAATTTAATCACACGTATATTTTGAAATTAGGTAAACTTTAAAATTATAAATTAAAAAAAATTACAAAAATACTTGTATATATATATATATATATATATATATATATATATAGGATTACTTCTCTCATGTAGTATGAGAGAAATTATCTCATGTTAAGAGACAAATAAAATGGGTCCCACAAACTTTAAAAAAAAAAGAAAAAAGAAAAAAGAGAGGCACATTTTTCGAAGGGAGAGTGACATGAGAGATTCATCTTATGCAACATATATATATATATATATATATATATATATATATATATAATTGATTTAAAAGTACAGATTAAAATAAAATGATTAAACTCTTCAAAATATAATTTATTCAAAAAACTTAAATATAAAATGTAAAAGAATAAAATTTTATTAAATGACTCAAGTTCAATACTTTCAATTAAAATAAAATCTCTAATCATTCTTAATTTTAGTTAAAAAAAAAAATCTTCGTGTCTCTTATCTCATTTAACATTTCTTTAACTATTAAGAAAAATATTTAAAGCTTTTTTTAATAAAACTTTGTTGGAAATCTATAGATGGATGGGGGCAACTTGAACATGACTCAATAGTGTTATAACAAAAAAAGAAAAAGGAATATGAACACCTAAGATAAAGAAGAAGAAACTATACATCATCCAAAAAAGTCGGGACCTATCATCAAGGCGATATGAGCCAACACGCTCATCTCTAGGAATTGAAAAAATGCTCCACTCATGATCATTTTTTGTCCTTGTTAACATGGACAACGGCAACAATGTTAGCAACAGTTTCTACAATGTTGAACTTGGAGACTGCATTCAAGACATCCTCAGAAACCCAAGCGAGATCAGCTATATCTCGCACACAAGAAACTACGGTAGTTTTCTGCTCGGGAAACTTCCTACAACCCATAACAACCCTAAGAGGGGAAGAAGTTGAACATTAATTAGATGAATCGGAAGATAAAGCTAGAAGGCATATTGCCTATTTTGCGTTTTTTATACAAATAATAGGCAGGGTAAATAACATTTAAAGGCATAGGACTAGGGCTACAAGATGCTCTAGGAGGATGGTTTGACCCATAATCAAAACTATTCAGGATAAAAATTGGCTCTTTAGATGTGGAAGGAACACGAGGCAAAGTGATTTAACATGAAAGAAAACATCATCATCGAGATCGGCAGCTTAGGCAACTTGGCTACTACTTGAAACCAATAAATGAAATGCAGCACCAGCTTACCACCATATCTATGAGAACTACCCCGACTCTGGGCTTCTCGACTAAGTAATAGCCCGTGACAGGTCACCCATTTCTACCAATGAGAATTGACATCGCCATTAAAAGGTGGCATGAAGCAAGACACTTTACACTATAAATATAGAGACATTTAGATCATATATGATATATCTCTTTGAATACTTGAACTGTATTGAATATTAAACTAACTTGAGCATCAGAGTGTCTTGCAAGTATCCTCACATTCTCCTCCACACTATGCCGACATCAATTTCGCGTATTTCCCATATTGCCAAGCAACCCAATATCTCGGCAAAAGTCTATTCAACCTTCATTATCTTCATCAATATCCTTTTATCTCAATCTTGTGTAGTGAGTCCCAGCTCAATATCTATTGGACGGATCATAACTCAAGTTTATTTATTTATTTATAAGTATTGATACTCTCCACAAATTGTTTAGTTTTGAAGTTTTTTTTTTTTCGGTGACTCTCTCACCAATAATTTTCTCTATTAATATTACTCAAGTTCAAGACTTTCAGTTAAAAAATTCTCTAATCATTCTTAATTTTACTTGAAAAAAAAGTCTCAATGTCTCTTATCTCATTTAACAATTCTTTAACTATTAAGAAAAATATTTAAAGGTTTTATTTTTTTAAGAAAAATGTATCGGAAAAAATTCAGTGGTGATACAACTTACATAATATTTAATATTATATCTTTTTGTATGTGATGAAGGTATTTCTACAAACATTAAGAGGTTGAAATTATGATAAAACATAGGCAGATGTACAATACATTATAAGGTTATTAAATTGTATTTTTTTAACAATTTTCATCAATAATCATAATTCATTATTTTTCTGTCTAAAGCACTCTCTCTCTCTTTTCTTTTTTTTTGAAAACAAAGCACTCTCTCTCTATTATTTAGATTAGGTAAGTTTCGAATACCAAACCAAACATATTTTCTTAGCATAATAAATACTTTTTAGATTTTCTTTGAAAGTACATGGATAAAACGAAGAAAAGAAAAGAAAAGAGAAGAAATTTTTACCGAAAAAATAAATAAATAAATAAAAAGAGTTGAACACAATTTGAATTATGTCTGGTGGAGAAAATAAGCAATCGACATTCAACAACACACACACCACCAACTCCCAAAGTCCCTATTTAAACACACTCATTTCTTCTTCACACACTCACACATATCTCACTCTACTCTCTCTCTCTACCTTGTATCTTTCTTCTTCTTCTTCATAATCATCATGGCTTTGTCGGTAGAGAAAACCACAACTGGCCGTGAGTACAAGGTCAAGGACCTTTCTCAGGCCGACTTTGGTCGCCTCGAGATCGAGCTCGCTGAGGTCGAGATGCCGGGCCTTATGGCCTGCCGGACCGAGTTCGGCCCGGCCCAACCCTTCAAGGGTGCCAGGATCACCGGCTCACTCCACATGACCATCCAAACCGCCGTCCTCATCGAAACCCTAACCGCACTCGGCGCCGAGGTTAGATGGTGCTCCTGCAACATCTTCTCCACTCAGGACCACGCCGCCGCCGCCATAGCTCGCGACAGCGCCGCCGTCTTCGCCTGGAAGGGTGAGACCCTCCAGGAGTACTGGTGGTGCACCGAACGCGCCCTTGACTGGGGCCCCGGCGGCGGACCTGACCTCATCGTCGACGACGGAGGTGACGCCACGTTGCTCATCCATGAGGGTGTTAAGGCCGAGGAGCTCTTCGAGAAAACGGGTCAGGTACCCGACCCGGCTTCAACGGATAACGCTGAGTTTCAGATCGTGCTTACTATCATCAGGGATGGGTTGAAGACCGATCCTAAGAGGTACCGTAAGATGAAGGAGAGGCTCGTTGGGGTTTCTGAAGAGACTACCACTGGAGTTAAGAGGCTTTATCAGATGCAAGCTAATGGAACTCTCTTGTTCGCTGCTATCAATGTTAATGACTCTGTCACCAAGAGCAAGGTTAGTTTTTCTTTTTTTTCGTTAGATCTGTTTCTGGATCTGGGGTTTGGTATAAGTTGTTGATTTTTATTAGTTAAGATTTTGGGTTGGATTCAGATCTGTCCTTTGTTGTGGGTTTTTTAGCTTTAGTGGAATGTGTTAAATTTTGACTTTTGGGTTTTGAATCTACCAACTGTTTGATTTATGTCTTGAGAGAAGTTTGGAGTGTTGGGTATTACTTAATGACTGGGTTTGGTGTGCTATTGATATGACTGGGGTTCAGGTTGTGTAATAAGGAGTAGTTATTAGTGTTGATTAGGTTCTTGAAAACAAGAAGTGGGTCATTGAATTTATATATATTACTTGGTGGGGATTGTTGGTGATTATGATTCGAATTTGCTTGGTGTGTCATTTTCTGGTCTGACAATAAAGTTTGTGTGTTTTTTATCTTTTGATCTATGGCTTGTAACAGTTTGACAACTTGTATGGCTGCCGTCACTCTCTCCCTGATGGTTTGATGAGGGCGACCGATGTTATGATTGCTGGGAAGGTTGCTGTTGTTTGTGGGTACGGAGATGTTGGCAAGGGTTGTGCTTCTGCCTTGAAGCAAGCTGGGGCTCGTGTGGTTGTGACTGAGATTGATCCTATTTGTGCCCTTCAGGCTCTCATGGAAGGTCTTCAGGTTCTGACCCTTGAAGATGTTGTGTCTTATGCTGATATCTTTGTCACCACCACTGGTAACAAGGACATTATCATGGTTGACGACATGAGGAAAATGAAGAACAATGCCATTGTTTGCAACATTGGTCACTTCGACAATGAAATTGACATGCTCGGGCTTGAGAATTACCCTGGCGTGAAGCGCATCACCATCAAGCCTCAAACCGACAGGTGGGTTTTCCCTGAGACCAAGACTGGCATCATTGTCTTGGCAGAGGGTCGTTTGATGAACTTGGGTTGTGCCACAGGGCATCCCAGTTTTGTCATGTCATGCTCTTTCACAAACCAGGTCATTGCTCAGCTTGAGTTGTGGAAGGAGAAGGCTACTGGCAAGTATGAAAAGAAGGTTTATGTTTTGCCTAAGCACCTTGATGAGAAGGTGGCTGCACTCCACCTTGGCAAGCTTGGTGCTAAGCTCACAAAGCTTTCCCAAGAACAGGCTGATTATATCAGTGTCCCCGTTGAGGGTCCTTACAAGCCTGCTGCCTACAGGTACTGAGATGATGATCAAGGGGTGATGAGATTTAGGGAAAAGAAAAACTGTTTTATGCATCGGCTTGATTGGTTCTCATTTTCCCTTTTGGGTTTTTGTTATTAGACTTTTGAGATTTGTGTGGTGGAAGGAACTGTAGGTGTTTGATTTTCCTAGAATTTCTGTTCTGGTGGGTGGGACGGGTATGAGCAAGGCAATCCATTGGTTTCTGTGAAACGAGACCAAATGGGTTTGAATAAGGCTTTGGTTGGGGGCTGTGTGCATTCTGATTTGGTAGCTCAAATTTGTGTTTCTCTCCACGGCTCCACCTTATCAAAAGAAAAGAAAAAATGAAAAAGAAGTTCTCATCCTTATAATCCAGTATTCACATACGTGACAATTCGGACCTAATTATTCGGTAATAATTTTGCGCTTGAATTCATTTAGATTCAGCTAATGGCTAGGCATGAATACAAATTTTGCTAGTATTATTTTAAATGCATGTGCCATGTTACAAAACATGAGTTACACGGGAATTAAATGATTTTATGTGAGCTTATGATCATGCTAGTTTAAAAGAATTTTACTTTTTTATAATAATAATAATAATTTTGCACTAATAATAGATTATGAGTTCATTTTTTTGTTTTTTATTTTTTATTTTTATGATGTTGCTATTTGACTTATTTACTAGAAATATTTGAGTAAGGATTTTTGTCGTTTATACTATGATTTAGAAGAGTTTTCTATAATAAATAAGCAGCATCCCTGAAAAGCCAAACATTTTAAAGCAGTCAACGTAAGGCTAAACTTTTTACTAATAATATATTTAAATTGAAATTTTTACGTTAATGATTTAAACCATATTTTTGGCGGATTATATATATATATTTGGTGAAAAAATAAATCAGCGGATTATATACTCTTGGTTGAGACATGAGAAGACTGAAGCTTTAAATCTTATTAGTCTGTTTTCATATAAGATAATTATTTTATATTGTAGAGAGAAAATGAGTAAGTTTTACTGTTACAAGAAAAAAAAAGTGGGGTACAAAAATTGAAATAAGAAAATATGAGAGAAGTTATTTTAAGAAAAGTAATATTTCCCTTAAATTAAATAGTGAAATTAAGATGTCAAGAGAAACGATTGAAGGATGAAATCTCGTTTATTTTTGTTTGTTTTGATAAATTAATATTTAATTTGATTATAAAAATATATAAAAAGTAAAATAATCATCTCATGACTTTTTCCATACTAAATAAAGGACCGTTCATCCTTACAAATTAGAGAAACGTAATAATTCCTATGTTATTATTAACCTTTAGTCCTAGCAGTCTCTGAAAGCATGTACTTTAATTTCTTTAGTTTTTATTGCAATGATAAAACGAACTTATGACATCACCCAAATTTTCCACGACCTGGATTTTTCTATTCTTGGGTGCTGTAAAACAAAAAAGACAAGAGCAACTAAGGAATAAAAACAACATCACAGCATTAATCCGATAATTGGTGCTATTAAAAGATGAAGGTAAACTTTAGTTGGATCATTTTTCCAATTTAGACTCACCATCCTTGTTTCACATCCCATTTTATGTTACTATCTGTTGGACGATTTTCTCATTTTTTTAAGATGTGTTAAAATCACCACAAAAAGTTCCTCAAAGCATTAAGTGTTTGAATGTCCCAACTTTATGTCTAGGCTGCTGTTGGTAAAGAGCAAAAAGGATTGCCAAAATTTTCTACCACATGTTTGTTACAATGACAAAGGAAAATGAGGGAAATAGTTTTCTTATGTCACATAAGACAATTATCTTATGTTGCACATTCATAGAATTTTGTGTCAATTTTCTCTTTTTCTTTTATATTTTTTTAAAAATTGTGAACCCCACAACTTTATTTCACCCATATAAAATAAATATCTTATGTGATATAAGATTAATAACTCGCTGTTACTAATTTCATTCACCCATCTTTCTGTTGCTTGGTCTTGCAAACTGCAAAGCATCAATCAATACCATTATTGTGGTGTTGCCGAACAGATCCTTTAGAAATATTATGTACCTTTCAGATACAACCCCTTGATATGTCATACGGATCGAAAGTCGTGACTCGTGACTGAACTTCTGAATGAAAAGGACTAGCACCCAATTATCCAATTTCCATGTTGAATACGCTGATTAGTCTTTTATAATGCGCAGCCTCAGAGAATCAATTAGTCAAAGTTAGTGTTTGGATAAAACAAGTATGTGGGTGGTAGTAAAGATTGATTGAATAAAAAATGAATATTGAGATGCTTTTATGAACCTCAATAAAAATTAAAAATCAAATGGTTCATTTGTGAAAATTTCAAATTTGATATAAAGAAGGGTAATAGTTTTCTTATGTAGTAGAAGATAAGAGTTATCTTCTACACACTCATTGGTATAGGTGGGGTCCATTTTTAGGGGAAGAGAGAAAAAATAAAGTGTGACTCATCTTGAATTTGTGTGTGTAGGAGATAGATTATATTTTATGCAACATAAGAATAATAAATCCCAAGAATGGGATGAAAGAATCTTGAATAAGCTAAATGAGATGAAAATAGGCTGGAAACATGACATCAATGATTGATTATGCAATGAAAAAAAGGACAAAAACAGAAGAAGAGGGAAGAGTAATGGATATAGAAAAGTAAAAGGTTCCTATCTTCTTTATTCATCAATAAATAATGGGGATATACTTCTGATGTTCGAAAATTAATTCAATAATTCTTCTCTCTCTCTCTTTTCACGGATTATGTGTGTGGGAGTATATTAAATTTGCTCCTCACGTTACATTAGATAAATAACACGTAAAAAAAAATGAGTGGAGACCTAAAAAAAAAAACAGATAGAACAAAAAAAACAGTGGCGGAGTCGGGTAAAAAACTTAGGTGGTGCTAAATTTTCTGGACATATTAATCAGAAATTTTTTACTATGAATTCTGACATAGTTATCTAAATTATGTATTAAATAATGTCACATAACATTGAAAATTCAAATTAATAATTATGAAATATTATATATCAAAGCAAACATATAAAAAAGTATTAACCTTTCTGATAAATATTATATTGAGCATCAAAATTTGGAACATCTATTTTATAAAACTTGGAAAGATTAACAACACTTTGAAGTATTCTGATTGAAAAATATAAATATAATTATATTTATTTAGGTGGTGCCAAATTATAAATTTAATCTTAGTTATTATAATTAATTATATATTTATATATAACAAGTGAAAGGCACCTGCTGGCATAAGGGTGGCTACGCCACGGTAAGTCATATTAATTTTTTTATGTATTGCATAAAATTACCTCATACAACTTGAGAAATTATATTCCTCTAAATATAAATAATAGGAAGGAAAAATGAAAGTAGGTTTTCTATCGGGTTTTATAATTCTCATGTTGAAGGAGAATTGAAATCTCATGTTATAGTGATAAAAAGCATGTGAGACCCATGTGTTAGAAAAAATTATATGTAGGATCCATGTCAGCACAGAAATCAAAGGGTGTGTAGGAAAATTATAATTCTCATGTTGAATGAGAATTATAAAACCCTTTTCTATCCCATTACTATCCTAAGTCCAAAGGTTGGTGAGGTGCTAGTGGTAGGTGCATTAGCATATGAGACAAATCTTAAAACAAAGACTTATTCTATGGTCTCAAGTCTCAACTCCCAAAGGTGGTGCCTCACGCTTCTTTGTAAAGTATTAAATGAATTTAGCAAAAAGACAATAAACATGATATATGGAATATCTGCCATTAGGTTAGCTTTAATTCTTGTTTTGAGTAGTTTTTCAAGAATAATCATTGAGTCAGATTCACATGTGGCTTTTAGTTATGAAATCTACCACATAATATTCAGTCACTGAGAAGTGAGAAGCATCATTGAACAAGTTGGTTTAAACATGTCCAATGGGAGGGTAATCGACAAACTGATGCCGCGACTTAGAGGATATTGATTTAGATACATCATCCATTTTTAGTTTAGGCACTAAATTTCACCATTTTAAATATATCATTGTTAAAGTTTATCCGCACTTCAAGTTCAATAAGTTGTCATTTAGGATGCGTGTTATACAAATATAAAATCTTTAATATAATCTCACTTAATAATTTAAATTTTTAGGTTAAATTAGTTCTTTATATGATATTAAAGTCTTCGGTATCATAGTTCGATCATCACCGTCTCTCATTTAATAATAATTAATTAAGTCTTGTAGAGTTTCTTAGCACATATAAGTAAACATGTGGATTATCTGCCCTTCAAATCCAATGAGCTCTCGTGTGAGGAGATATGTTAAAGATATATAAAAATAATTAATATAGCCTCACTCACCAACTTAAATTTTTGGGTAAAATAGTTCTTCACAAAGTTTCAAATACAAGATTATCTCTCATGGTTTATTTGGTTGGATTATAAAATAAAGGGAAAACTTCAAAAATTCCCAATGAGTTTTCTTAATTTTCACTTACCCCCTCGTAAATTTTTTGAATCAATTACATTCTTATTTAGATTTTTTTATCACTTACCCCTGACTTAAAGTTTCTTTATCACTTGCCCCCTTACTTAGGGGGATAAATGATAAAAAAAACTTTGAGTAAGGAGAGTAAATGATTTAAAATTTTGGGGAGGCGATAAATGATTATATGAAAAGTTATGGGGGATTTTTTGAAGTTTACACTAATATAAATAATGTAATAAAACAACAGTACCATGTCTTTAAACTCTAAATCAATTTTGAACAATTTTTATATTTTAACTTTTTCTTATACAATAGAAAGAAAGAAAGAAAAGTTAATACGGGTAATATGACATCACCAACTAACTGCATCAAGATTATGTGAAGGAGCTTGTAATTAGCAAAAAGGTAATTAGAAGATATCAACTTTGAAATCAGTACAGGAATTTCTCACTAGTTACTCAAGTAAGTATCTTGAGTTTGAAAATAAGTTTAAAATACTTTACCTTGAAAAACAAGTTTAAATGAAATTACTTAATCTTACAATCAGCAACTTAATTAATTATGTACAGTATTATAAGTAGAATCACATTTTAAGTTTTTAGTTGGGCCAAGTAGTAGCCTTAAAATTGATAGACTATGATATGAATGAGTCCAGAAGGAGGCCCATTTCACGTTGCCAGTTTTCCTCTTCAAATTTTAAAATCTCCTACTAATAGTCCTTTAAAACAGAGAAACAAGGTCCATAATTGAAAGAAGTTAAACACATCAGTATGATATCTTAGACAAACAAGGTACCATCTAATCTCATGTTATAAGAGACACTCTTTCTTATGCCATAGACTCAACACATGGTGGGTCTCATCATGTGTTAAAAAAATAAAATAAAAAATAATAAGACATGTTTATCAATGTATCTATTACATGAGAGAATAATTTCCTGACAAATAAAAAAACTCTGACCATATATTATATGTTTGTCACTCCAATATGGTCATTTTTTTTTTTGATAATCAAAAGCCCCATGTTTTAATTGTCATCCTAAATGGCCGAAAAAGAATTGTCATCCTAATTTATTTATTTTTGTTCTAATCAGATATTACATTCTTTTAAAAGAAAATATTCCAATTTTTTAAAAGTCTAACTCTGAGATTCAATAGTAAAAAAATTCTTGACATAAGGGCATGCCAAAACACTTGCTGATATGGATACTAACAAGAAAAAAAAGTAGAGTATAGACAATAATTGTTCACCTCATTATCAATCAGAGCGAGCGTTGGGTTATAGCTGATGGTAATATAGTTTATATTTGAGATTAACATATGCTTTCAAATATCAAAAAATTAATATTTTTTAAGGGTTTAAATAATATGAAAAAAAAAATTGATTACAAGGCTGACATTCAACTACTTAGAATGCTTTGTCTTAGAAAGTGGAATTTGTGTTTCATGTATGAAAGCATCAAAGGTATTTTTGTATTAGGAAAAACTGGTACTTTAAAATACATTAAGCTTTTTTTTTTAATTCAGATTTGAAAAAATATTCAGGGATGAGGTTGATATTTACCATGAAAATGGTCAAAATATAAAAAATTCCACTTAAATAAATAAAAATTAAAAATAATGAGTAAAGAGAGAAAAATAATTAATTTCCCCTATCTTTCTTGATTGATGCTTTTGCATGATGCTTATATTTCTAGCAATTATGAATCTTATTTTGTGAAATTGGTGTTGAAAAAGAATGAGCTGGGTTGGGTAATTGGGTCCTATTTCCATACTGACATATTAAAGATGAGACCCACAAGTACCCATAGAGTATGGGCAGTGTCAGTGGATCCCCCCAAGCAAACCAATGCATAGCCCTGAATTTAAAGCTCATTTGGTTAGAAGAACTTGAAAGTGGCCTACCATTACCAATAGCATGCTTGGATTTGGATATGTCTAGTGTTCAACAAACATCAACCTCACTGATCTACAGCCAAACATTAATAAATGTTTTTTCTTTCTTTCTTTTTCTTGTTTTTTTTGGTTGGTGTGTGTGTGTGGAAAGAAAACAAGCATGGGTCAGGGTTGGAACTTGGAAGTTAGGCATGCGTGTTGATTATTGAGGGCAATCCTTATACGCAGCTTTACATTTACATATTTGCATATCTCAACCTCCTTAAGATGTTAAGTTGATGGGTCTTTTTACTTATATGATCTTCACTTAGTTCATTTTTAACTACTTGCACCACTCGCACTTAAATTCTCACAACACATAGTTCCATGATCATGAAGATCCCATGATTTTTTCAAGAGAATAACCAAACATAACACAGGGAAAAGAGAGTTGAGAAAATGTGAATAATTATTAGAACTTGCGGAAAATTGTTCCTTTTTTTGAGCTTTCACACGAGAAACTATAATTTCAGGCAAACTTTGGCTAACATCAAGTGGAAAATATGGTTCCCTTTTTATAACTAACCAAAGATCCACATCTGCAGGACAGATGAGCAAATCAATAATAGTAGAAATAACAATTCAAAGATTCTAACGCAAATTCTGAGTAATATAACATTGATGATGAAAAGAAATGATATCTTTGTAACCACTAACCACAACCATATATCATCTTTTTAGATATAATTGTGAAAAATAAACTAAAAACTATAAAGTAATTTATGAAATACATAAAAGAAATTTGATAGTCAAATGAATAGATCTGAGCTTCAAGTTAAAGTTGAAAGCTGTCAATTCTTCCTTGGTTTAAATAAAAAATGACAACCCCCGAGGGTAGTTCAGTTGACAATTGAGCTCCCAAGTGTTTGTTTGAGTCAGGGGTTCAAATCCTGCCTCAAACAAGTTTTTGAAAAATCTTTGGGGGCAAGAGGATGTGCCTCCCTTCTCGAATGGGGGATTAGTCTCATCCTTTCTGAGTCTTAAGACAGGTCTAACGATTTATTGTGAGTGACTATCTCTACTAACAATTTCATCCACCTTTATGGCATATAGAAAACATGGTGGAAGGAATTGACCCATCTATTACCAGAAGGGGTTTTATTAGGACACTGCCACATCCAAGTGATTGGATTAAATCAGGAAGAGGAGGTACATGCTTCTGTAACTAGAACTCGATGAAAGTAACATGGAAATAGATAACATACAGAAGAATAATGGAACAACACAGAGAGTTGAACATCTCATATATGAGTTACAAACAAGTTTTATCCATTAAGAAAGGAGACATCTATCAATATGTAAAGAGTATGTGTAGCAAATGGTTCTTCATTTTCTTAACACTTAACATATAATAGGATCAACAATAGATCCAACAGACTCACCTGGAAAAGGGATGACAAGCTGCATCTTCCCTTTTATGTTCATGTAATCATGCAGTGGACTTTACCATATGAGAAATCTCAAAAGCAGTCTAAGATGTCAAGTTTCTAACAGGCTATCTTATTGAGTGCTAAAATGACAAAACAAGGAGTCAGACACAGTTAAAATTAAATTTTCAACACAAAGGAACTTCACTTTTTGAAAACATTGATATGTTAGATGAGCATTATTTAAAGGGAAAAGTTCACCGATGCCCCTATGGTTTGCTTAAGAATCATCTATGCCCCTATGGTTTTTTTCTTATCACATATGCCCCTGTGCTTTCGTTGTAAAAAATAAAAAACCACAGGGGCATAATTGATTCTGAAGTAAACTACAGGGACATTGATGAACTTTTCCCTTATTTAAAATATATATTACAAGAGGCCAAGCTTTTTATTCATTAATTTGATTTCATTTACATCTTACACTAGATACTGCTTCTAAAATGCTACATTTTCTCTTCTTCTCTGCTTACCAGGTTTATACATAGGGAAAACATTTTCTTATGTTGCATGAGAATTCAATTCTCATGCTGAGACACTTCGATTTGCGTGCAAAGTTTTTTTTTTTTTTTTAATAAGTGTGGGACCCACCACTACTTGAGTCACAACATGAGAATTCATTTCTCATGTAACATGAGAAAATCAAACCCCTTGTAGATAAGGTAAGCTATGATACAAACATCATTCTAAGGTTTGAATAAGTGGCAAGAGATATTACTAGATGAAGTCCACTACATATTTTTTAATTCTTATTATATAATTAAAACTTATAAGTCACAAAAAGTATGGGATTACAGGATTTCTTATTACACAACTCACAACTTTCATGATGGATTAACTGTACTATTCTTATATATTCCCTACCAGTTGTGAAGAAATCAACTTCTTTTCCCCTGCAATCTCAGTCTAACCACTAAGTCCTGTCTGCTGCAGAAGGGGGTTTGACTCAAAACGAAAGAGCCTCGTTTTTAATGAAGTCAGACTGAAATCAAAAGACAAAGCCAATAAAGTATAAGCAATTCATTTCAATACCTCATTCAGATTAAATATGCCTTCTAAAATGTTTTCTTAGACAAAATTCTTGTAGAAAATATAATAGGAAGTAAAAGATTAACCTAGCTTCTAGGAACATATTTCTCATTCTTAACACTTTTTATCCTAATAATGGAAGATTATCAGGAGTGTCCAAGAAATAGATAAACTTTGCAACTAAATTTCTATAAACATTTTCTGCAACAAACAGGTATTAAAATCCCAAGTAATGTGTCAATTTGCAGTGGTATGTTCACAAAATCAAAAGTAGCAAAGAAATTAAATAAAAACCAATAGAAAAGTTGTTTAGATATATAAAATCATTAATGTTACCTCACCCAAAAGCTTAAATTTTTGGATTGAATTGGTTCTTTACATGGTATCAGAGCCTCGGTGTACCGAGTTCGATCCTCACTGCTCCCCACTTTCTTTCTAGTGGAATTTCTTTCTTCTTCGCACGGGTAGATGGGCCCGTGCATTGTCCACCCTTCAAGTCCAGTGGGGCTCTCTAGTATGAAGGGATGTGTTGAAATATATAAAATCATTAATGTAGCCTTACCCAAGGGTTGAATTGGTTCTTTACAAAAGAATAAAAATAAGGGTTTTCGTTTTGTCCTTTAACATGACACGATAAAGTTTCCTACACACACAACATTTTATGGGGTCCACACTTTTAAAAACAAAAATTAATAAATAAAAATTAAGGCACGCAAAACGAATCTCTATTAATATTACATAATCACTTTACCTACGACATAACTCTTATAAAACCCTAAAAGTAATGACCATAACTACATATGAAAGCTCATATATGCAACAAAGGAGAAAGGAAGAAGAACATACAGCAACTTGGGTCACTTTCCTAGTTTCCTTCACTCATTCCAAGGACTGTGTTAAGTTTTGATGCCTTGAACACCTCTTGCACAAGCAGTAATGACCTCACAGCCTCTACTATAAGGATTTGCTTGTCTTGCATGACAATTATAGTAAGAAGCTCCAGCTCTATCACATGGAACCATGTCCTTCTTCAGTGTATCATAGCTAATGTACCTGTGCTGCATTGTTTCCAGAACTCTTCTGCTGGTTTCTGTACTCATTTCTTGTTCTGCCAAACACTCCACAATGCTTTTGGTGCAAACCCTTTTGGTCATTACATCAGTTTCACTGTGTTTCAGCAAATTGAGATCCATAACTGATAGGCCATTACAGATTGGGAGATGGGTGTTGAGTGGAAGAACAAGTGACATGTATAGGAAGGTTATGACAATGAATTTGGGTTGTGACATTGTTTTGTGTTTGGAGCTTACTTGTTTTCAGTTTGTTGTTAAGGTTGTGAATGTGAAATTGAGAAAGAACTCTTGTCGGTGTTTAGAATCTAGTCCTAAATTGGACATCTAGTTGACAGCGCTCTAAGGCTCACGTGCAAATAGCAAAAAAATATAAAATATAAAATAAAGGGAGGTATTTAAAGTTAATAAATATTGAGGTATTTATTTTTATTTTTTTATATTAAAATCGTAATGCATTTTTAATTAAATAAACAATAAATATATTTATACTGATTTACTTTAAATATTTTTTTAATTATAATTATATTTGAGTTTACACCCAACAAATCACTTTTTTTTAATGTCTACCGGTTGATCAATTATTCGACTAACTTGGTTCAAGTACCATCAGATCTGTTATAGAGGGCGGCTCTCTTTTTCTCCAAATCCTAAAAATAGTAAAAATAATTTTGGGAAAATTATCTGGTTGACAATACTCAAACCAAACTAATTAGATAATCGATGAATTAATGCATATATTAAAAAATTATGATTTATTGGGTTTAAACTCAAACATACTTTGTTATATTTTTAATGTAGGTGGAATTTGTGCATAATTCTGATTTGCAAGATTCAATATCAATCAAATCCTTATTTTTAAGAAAAGAAAAATATTTAATTTGCTAATTTTAGATATTAAATAGAATCTTTTTTTAACATATTACAAATTTTAACTAGTTATTATAATTTTATTTTATTTTTTATATTTAGGTTATTTTGTATTTGTTGTAACTTTCCGTATTGAAGAATAGAATGTACAAATACCGTTTTTAACATGGTAACAAAATTTTGTTAGGATTTTCATTTTATCCTTTAACATAATTCAACAAATTTTCCTACACACGACATTTTGTGGGACTCACACATTTAAAAAAAGTATGGCACACAAAATGAATCTCTATAACATTATACAATTACTTTTCCTACAAATTAATAAACATAAAAACTCATTTTGTTAACATAGGGATCTATGCCTCCACCGTTCAATAACATTATGGGTTAGGCCCGTGAAGGGTGTTCCACGACCAAGGTGAGGACTTGTTGACCCTATCTGGAACTAGGGAGGCATAAACTTGTTTAGCCAATATTCTAAGGGAAAATAATTATCTCATCTACGTATTCTAATAACTATTCGTTTCTAAACTTGGAGGCTGAGTGAATGATCTAGCAACCTCAATCGGGATAGTGATTCTGGGGGAATAAGAATCCAATGCCAGAAAGAATCAACTATCAAAAAGTAGACCGCTTTAAGGGGAAAGGTACATAATTGAGGGTCATATTGTTCTTTCAAGTCAAGAAATGCACCGTTACATATTTCCAAAACAAGAAATGCACCATTACACAATGGAAGGATTAAACAATTCTCTCTCTATATATATATATATCGAGGTAGAATACTTTGACACCAATGTCAAATTTGAAATTTGACATCTCATTTGAGAGTCATTAGATGAGAAAAAATCAATGGTATCACATGTTTACAAATTAGAGCTATTAATTTTTCATGATCTAATGACTCTCAGATGAGATGTCAAATTTCAAATTTAACACCGGTGCCAAAATTGAAGTTTGACATCTCATGTGAGAGCCGTTAGATCAAAAAAGATCAACGGCTTTGATTTGTAAGCATGTGACACCGTTGATCTTTTTTGATCTAACGACTCTCCAATGAGGTGTCAAATTATCATTTGACACCGGTGTCAAATGATCCTACCTCTCTCTCTCTATATATATATATATATATATATATATATATATATATAATTCTATTTTCTAGGTTATGTTTTGTACGTAGTGAAAGAAATTATTATAATTCGTTTAAAAAAAGAAATTATTATAATTTTATACAGTATAATATAATTATTATACAACAAATTAGTATAGCCATTAAAAGAAAAATACTGTACTTTTAATATTCTCACTGAATTTCTTTTATTTTAGTTTTTATTAATCTTAAGTAGAATAAATTTGTTAAAATATTTTTAATACAATGGCTTTCATAAGATGAAACATTTTCCTCTTTACGCAATAATCAAAGTGAAATTCAAAAAAATTATCAAAATTATTTAAATTTTAGATAAACGATTACTCTTCTTAGTTATAAATATTTATTTATATAACTTGTGAAAGTCTTAGAAATTATATTAAATAAAACTGAATTAATAGAAACATTAGTACTAATAATATCAGTGATTGCTATATTGTTCCATTAGTTTGCCGGCCCGCAATGTTTTGGATCATCAAATATACTCCAAAATGATGCTTATATCTGTGTTATCATCGTATTGGAGTCAACAGTCTGAAGTAACTGAACAGTTAGCAAGAAAATAATTTGATCATTCCCAGAGCAACACTGTTTCCAAGCCGTGTTAGTTGCCAAAACCATGACAACTTTCCCTCATGTAATGCAGCGTAAAGCTAAGACTATTCAACAAATACCTACATATAGCTCTCCACGCAACCATGAAGAAATCAAATACTTAAGTTTACTGTGATGCGTGTGAAAGCCATTCAAAACTTGAATATATACAACACTGCCAATCAGCTAATTGACATTGTATGCATCAGTCCCCAAAGCTGGTACAGGAGACATCAGTTAGTAAGCCACAAAGGGTAAACCTATTTTTACATGAAATAGTTTCAGCCCCTTGCAGCAAAACTTGATGTCAAGTTTTAAATCATGTGTAAATTAATCATGCATTTCTCACATACCATAAGCATAAATAGTGCTCCCAGACAGAATGCTCAAAGTGTGAGCTGATCCATATTCTTAATGTTTCTAGACATTCCATGAACTGACTGCCTTTCGTCTTGCTCATCATATGGGTTTGCTCGGTAGTTAGATATTGCCTCTTCATCTGAACAGCCTGGTCTTTCCGTAAGGAACTGTTCCCAAAACACATCATTCACTCTACCTGGAGCAGCTGAGTTAACTTGGTTGTTACTTGGAGCCTCCTGTGATGACGCTAAATTGGTAACATCATTAGCTACATTTCGGTTTGAGGAAGCTCCACTATCAGATTCCTTACCATTGGCATAAAATCTTGACTCTGCCAGTTTACCAATTTCTTGACAGTCTATTTGGGGTGATCTGGCCGAGTATGAATTTTTGTTGACTTGCAATGGACAAGATGCCAGAGTTAAATTTAGTTGGCAGGATATATGACTATCACCTTCTTCACTACTTGGCCCCAAAGAGTGCATCTCAGCAGTTGTTGCTCTTCGTGATAAACATGAATCCATCTTAAAAGTAAAAGATGCCCCAGAATCTGCAAGCTCTAATGTTTCAGGTGCAAATGCAAGAGTTGTTCTTGTCTGAACTCCTTTCGGTTCTCCTTCAGACAGCTTCTGAGAGCTTTCTCCATTTTCATTGGAACTCTCTGTGCTACGTGATACTAGGTTCATATCTGAAACAGCTGGTGACAGTTCTAGTCTGAGTTTATTTGAGAAATCCCGATGAAAAACATTCCCAGATTCCATTCTGAAATTGCTAAGATTGTCAACAAAGCTACTTTCAGCAACTGGCTGCAAGTGATCAACCTGAGGCAATCGCCTTTTCTTATTATATGCCGATAAATCCATGGATTCAATTTTGCATGAAAGATGTTTGACAAAAGTAGGATTCTGCAGAGCCTTCTCGAAGAAGTCCAGCAATTTTTTCTGCCTCTTCTCTGTACCCTCTAATCGCTGCTGAAAATCTTCCAGACGAGGCGCTTTTTTCTGATGTTGTTTAAAGCTAAAAATATTGGATTCAAGAGAAGCCTTCTCACGTGAAAGTTTTTCTATTTCTTCCTCATATGTTGCCCTTTCTGAATCCACAAGAGAACCTGGAGGATGACTATGACTGTGGATCGGTTTCCTGCGGTGTATATTTTTAAGAAGATGCTTTTGATCTTTAACAAAATCATCATTAGCAAATTCCCACCGCTCAGGATGTATTTTTCGAAAACCCTGATAACGAAACACATATAAATGAACCAAAACAAATTAAAACCTAATAACGGTTTTCTTAAATGCTTGACAATATAAGCAATGAAATAAATAGATGCCCATAAGCAATTGTTTATCATTCAAGCTAATAAGATCTACAATTTTCTTCCAATGATTTACCATCCAATCCTTAAGAGTATACTCTTTACAAAAAAAAGAATACCTCCAAATAGGAAAAGCAGGCAGTGGGCCTTAATTTTCAATCATTACCATGTATATGTCCATGAATTCCAAATTCCAACCCTATCTAAAACTTTATCAATTTGGATTTGTTCAATAAAAATCTTTACTAGCAGCTTAAGTTATTGGGCTGAATTGGTTTTTTTAATGGTATCAGAGAGTATCCGTGACCAAGTGGTCACAGGTTCGATTCTTACAGCCTCTATTCTATTAATAAAAAATTAAATTTTGTGGAATTTCTTAATACAAGTAAACGAGTTTATGCGTTATCTACCCTTCAAGCCCATGGGACTCTCGTGTGAAGGGGCGTGTTAGAAAAATATAACATAAAACCATTAATGTGGTCTTCATCTAATAGTTTAAGCTTTTAGGTTGAATTAGTTTTTGACAAAAAATATACAAGATTAGAGTTCTTAGTTCTGTCTTTTTTGTTTTCCTGATTTCATAACTATAAATGGATACCTAACCGTATAAGTTGCCTAGGATGTAGAAGGAAAGTAGTATTAAAGAATTAAAGACATGGTTAAGGTTTATAAAATAAAAAATAAAAAAACACTCTCCATTAAACCCCGACTAGTGAGGGTGGGGTGAGAGGAACCCTTGTACACAGCCTTACCCCTGCATAATTGCAAAGAGGCTATTTCTCGGATTCGAATCCTGACCTTTCAATCACAAAGGAACAGATTTACCATTGCTCCAATTTTATGGTTAAGGTTTATAATAAATGGGAAATTCTGAGGATTAGGATTCCAAGGCGACCCTTGGATTCACCACGTCAAAGGAAACATCAAGAACAGTGATAGAAAAGAAAATATCACATAAATAGGGATACAGGAAATAGGAAGCTAGCCTAGCAAGAGAAAGCACCATACTTACTAGAGTTTGATTGCATTCAAATCTGAAATTTATTATTGCCCCAAATTGATAAAGAGCTACATAAAATATAACATAGACCATTATAGCTTGCTCAGAATAAGAAATACAGACTAACACACAAATGGTGGTCCCAAAGACAGAATATTAAAGGATCAAAATACCCTTTATGACTGGACCTCTACAAAAGAAACTAGGGCATACACGTATCACAGCACCCACCATAAACCTGTGAAGAGTACCTCCACTGCCAACCCTAGGAAAAAAATTCATCTAAATCCCAAACAGAACATCGCTTGACCATCATCTTACCAAACTATTATTGGAGGTTCATAAATCTGCTCCTTTTTGTTCTGCATTTACACCTAAAATTGATTTCCATCAAGTAATGTTATTTGTATGCTAGTTCTTGCACACCTCCTCTTACATGCAATATTTTAAAGTTAGTTACATTAATATTTCTTATTTATCTCAATGGCAACTAATTGGGTAAGAAGTCATGCACAACAACCAGCATACAGAATTACAGATATCATTACTCCAAGTGAAGCTAAATTATTATTATGGTTCCTCCAATTTACCTCCAGTTACAACCACTTCCATTCTAAACTATGTAATCTTGACCCAAATTGCCATATATAATCTGTTACCTCTGATTTTTTTGCTGACATTATTTCAAAGTTTTCTACATTGGATAAAGCACTACGCACATTTATATCATGTGACTTCATTTTACCAAAATTTTAGGTTCCAAAACCTTTCTGGTATTTAAAATGATAATATTAAAATTAAAGAAAAAAATGGTATCATAAGTAACCTTACAAGGTTGAGCATATATACATTATGGTGCATGAGAAGAAACAAATATAGAAGTGTCACATCAATATTCTGATGAAAGATTACCAAATATAGAAGTGTCGCATCAATATTCTGATGAAAGATTACCAATAACTAACTACTTTGTGAAGGATTATAAAAACTCTTTAAAAATAAAAAAAGGCCTAAATTGACGCAATGTAAACTTCAGGGATTATATTGAAAATCAAGTGTAAAATATGAGGGAGAAAAAGTTTTTACCCAACCAACAGTAAAAGTACTAGAAAACATTATAGACCTAGTAACCATGTCTACTGGAGCTCTTTTCTCTCTTACTTTTCTAGTAAACTATGGCTTGCTTTTGAATTCAATTCATTGTTAATATCAGATCAGCATGAAAAACACATTACAACACTTATATTGCTAAATAAACTTAAGGCAGTTGCTATTATAAGTTCAAGTGCTATCATGCTCGAGCATTTCTACAATTTGAACAAATAAAATGACAGGGGATATGTACTTTGGAGTAAAAAAAAGAATGTGAGTGCAGAACGTGGCAGTATATTGTTCAATAGCACAGCCCTAAATTTAATGATGGGAATTATCCTCTGTTTGGATTGATATGAAGATAATAGACATTTGTCTTTTGCTAAGACCTACTAATAGACATAGCATGAACTAATATGCACCTCTGTCAGCCATTTTTTTCTTCCGGGGAAAAGAAGAAAATTTATAAGTGAGGAAGAAAGACAAAGTATATAAAGGTAGAATAACAAATTCTCCTCAGGAAAATAACCAAAAAAAGAGAGGCTCTAGTGTGAATTTTTCATCAAGTTTGGTTATTTAACGATAACCATTTCAACTAAAATAGATCATATATTTTGCAGCACAGATTATTATCACACAACAGTTGTGCACATCAAATTCCCAATGGTTTCTCATTGACAAACATTACATAAAAAAATCTCACTCTCATAAAAGACAATATAAGAAAGCTGCCGAATTGTCCTGCTACTGACACTTCAAACTCAGGTACTATTTAATATGTTTAGGAGCACCGATATATATACATATATATATATATATACATATATATATATATATTTAAATATTCAGAAGCTTTATATTTTTTTGTATAATAGTTAATGACTTGAATTAATATAGGGAAAAGCTGAAAAAGAGAGAAAGAGAATAATATTATTAATGAAATTGATATTGAGATTTGTTGTAGACATCAACCACTATTTTTACTAATAATTTAGGTCAAGTACTAGTATACAACAACCCTCACAAGCCCAGCCTAATAAGATTGCTAACATCATAAGACTCAAAAAACATTAAGAATCCTAATATTTTAACAATTACCAACCATCGGATGCATTCAACATGCATCCGTTGTGGATAATACAATAACAGAATCCAGGATTAAGAACTTTTGAACAAATTTGTGAGTTGATAATTTTTATGTGTATTAAACCAAAAGGAACTTTCTCTTTTTGTCCCTTGATCACTAGTGTATTTGAGTAGAGAATATACCAGGGTGTTGGAGAAGACTGATCGACCTTCTTGGACACAGTCTGACTCCTGTACTACAAAATTCTTATTACCTTCTGCTGAGTGCCTAATTTTTCTGGCACTTTATTTAAGAACAAAATATGCCAAGGTACTACAGCAGATTTTCATTGATCACCTTCCTCCGTGAATTCTGAGTCCTATGTTACCAAATCCACACTTAAACCCCCACCCCAAAAAAATAAAAAATAAATAAATAATAATAATAATAATAATAATAATAAATAAAAACTACTACATTTCACTTCATCATTATGTTCAACATTGTCAACCTTTTTAACCTAAGTTTTAGCTCCAGAATAGACTCCACCAGATCCAAATATAAGCTCTCTCTATCTCACTATATAGTTCTTCTCCATCTCGTTGTCATGATCATCATACATAAGCAATATTTCACTTCAGTTCATAGCTAATATCCAAGGTCAATAATAAAAAAAAAAAAGTGAAGATCGGTGATCATCATTTTCGCCAAGACACAACCAACTTAGTAAATATAGCAAACAATCGTATTACAATCAATAATTAGAACAAGTTACAATCAAAACAATTGCATCAATTCGGGAACAAACGAAATAAGGCACGAATCGAAGTAACTCACGTAGGTATTGAGCTGGCGGATGAAGCTGGAGAAGTTGTTGTGCTTAAAATAGGTTGGGAGAAGAAGGCGAGCAAACTCCGGCGGGTTCCAAACGACGAAGCTGCAGTTGGAGGAGCTCCACGAGACGATTTCGTCGGTGGAGGAATCATCCACCATGTCGTATGTCTTCAAAAGGAACGGCGCCGGACCACCGATCCCGGCGGCGGCGGTGGCGGAGGGCGGCGCTCCGTCCATTTCGAAATGGAATGGATCTTTCTAGAACCTCTGGTTGTTGTGAGGGTAGAGAGAGAGAGAGAACGAGTCAAGAAAGAAACCTGCAATTTGCAATTACAATACCAAACACACAGAGAGAGAGAGAGAGATTTGACTTCAACGCCGGCGCTAGCGTACGCTATTGGTCGTTGGGTTTTCGCTAAAGTACGCCAGCGATTGAAAATCTATTTCTGCTTTGTCCTTTCTGTCTATTGCGAATTTAAGTATAGCTTTGTAAAATTTATTGCTAATTAAGAAAAAAGACAAACTAATTATGTAAGTGCATTAAATTTAAACTTGCTTCAAATAATAGTCAGTTTGTTTTTTTACTAAATGAATATTTAGTTAACTTCACATTTAGATAGGAATTCCAGCCCTTAGACTTTAAAAAAAATAAGATTTTTAATAAAATAAAAGAATAGGTTATTCTACTTACTATTTTTTTTCTACATTTATCTATCAATTTTCAATGCCGTTAGATCAGAATATTAACTAACATATATCTTTCTCTCTCTTTTTAAGATTCTGATATAATGATATTGGATAATGGTAAGTAAAGGTAGAGAGAAAAAAATGATAGATAGAATGACTCATCCCTAAAATAAATTCGTTTAAGTTCATGAGTGAGATATTATATTTATCTTTAAATTTTAATGAGTTCAGTTCATAAAATATTTTGAATTAAATTAAGAATGAATACACTTCTGTCAGCAAACATCCTTTTAAAAAGTGTACAAACAAGCCTTAATGATACAAAAACTTTGGAAAAAAATTATCCGAGCATTAGCTTAACATGAAGAGCCACTGTAGTGGGAAATTTCTGGGTACAGGAGATAGATTATAGTGGGAAATTTTTATCCCACTATAGTGGGAAATTTCTGCCTGGGAAATTGCTATTAGGAAATTTTTATTATCACGTTTGGTACAAGTAAAGATAAAATTTGCTTGGAAAAATTTATCCCCTATATATTTTTAGGGTTTTATTAATCTCATTTCATAGAGAGAAAATGAATGAGTGAGGTACCCTTGAGTCTTTGAGTAGTTTTAATCTTTTGTTGGTGCGATTGAGTGACTTATCTTGTCCTTCCTGTGTTGGTAATCCAGAATATTTAGCTCAAAGTTAGTCTAGCTAACCAAAATACAAATGGTTTTCACCTTAATAACACGGGAGATTATTTATTGTGATCCGGTACCATCGTTTTTTTTGTGGTTCCTTAATGTAAATGAAAGGGTAAAAGTGGAAATCAGAAAAGATAGCAGGAATAAAAAGATAAAGAAAAAATTGATGTTGTGTGAGAGAGCACCAAATTATTAGGTGATCGTGTACCATAAAAGATATTTCCCATAAGGGGATGGTTTAAAGGGATAAATTATAAAATGTGAAGTAAAATAAAGAAGAAAAACGCAGGACATATTGTGACTTACAGTATCTGTGTCGTCATTAAAGTAACCATTACGAGGTTTTTTTTTTTTTTTTTGGTATATGCAATGTTTCCACTCCACATAAGATGAGATTAATTCTTTTTGCAGATTGAGAGGGTAAGAATTTCTCCGCTACCCACAAAGTGTATTTAGCAAAATTCGAACTCAATCCCATTTAGACTAACAACCCGAATCCTTAGGACTCAGCACCAAGCCAACTGAGTCACACTTTGCAGGTTTATTTTTGTTATTTAATATCATATTTCCAGTAGTATTTTATCATTAACCAAACATGTCACGAAATATGGCAAATATTTCGGGTAATATTCTGGCATACCAAACACTTTTTTTGTAATTTATCTGAGAAATTTTTTTTCCCACTACATACCTAGAAATTTTTTGTTTCGAATAAAAAAAATATCTCCTATGCCAAACGTCCTATAAACTAAAAATTATTGCCTTAATTGCTCTTTTGGTCTTTTACGTTAACACATAATTTTGATTTTTCATTAATTTTTTTTATAGCAATTACATTTTAAAACTATTTTAATTTAAAAAAATTACCGTTCAACATTCTGCATTTTAATTTCTAAAACAAAATTAATAACGAGACAAAATAATTTACATAAATGACATGACATTTTTCTATGTCACCAATAAATAAATGTTTTTTAATTATTCATATATGTAGATGCCTACTTTAAATAAAAAAATAAAAATTTCAAATATTACTTTTTTTTTAGCCAATATTCCTGGCATATATTTCAAATATTACTTTCAAATATTATTCATATATTTCCATTGAAAAATTTTTACAGCAAAAAATTTCCTCAAAATTTTTTATAGATTTGAAATTCCGTCGACAGTTTTGGACGGAAACTTTTTCGTTAAGCTTTTTGACAAAAAAAATTTCAATCTAAATTTTTAACGAAACATATTTCCATCGAAAATTTTGGACGGAAAATATCTTCGTCAAGTTTTTTAATAAAAAACATTTCCATCAATATTTTCAATAGAACACATTTCTGTCAAAAAAGTTCGTAAAAATATTTCGTTAAATTTTTTTGAGAGAAAATATATTTTGTCTAAATTCTTTACGGAATGTAAATTTCGTCGAAAGTTTCGAATGAACATTTCCCTAAAAAATTTGGACAAAAAAATTTCCGTCGAAACTTTCGTAAGAACACGTTTTCTTTGAAATTTTGAACGGAAAACATTCCGTCAAAATTTTTGACGGAATTTTTTTTTCGTTTAAAATATTCGATGAAGGAAATCATTTTCGTCAAAACCTTTGACGGAAACTAAATTTCGATAAAAAAGTTATTTTGCAAAATTTTCTTCTGAGAAAAAATTTCGGCTCTTTTCCACGAGAAGTATTCTGAGGAAAAAATAATTTTGTGACAAAATTCTCGTCATTTGCAACGTATAAATTTCATGAAAATATAATCTTTTTTTGTATTGTGAAAAGTACATTAATAATTTTGTTAAAAATTTAAATATAATTTAATTTGTAAAATATAATAATTAAATTAATTTTTTAAAAATAATAAATGGTAAAAATATCTCATTATTTTTTCATTTTTCTCTCTTACCATTTTTTTAACTCTCAAACAAGGAAGAGAATACCCTTCAATTTCATTCCGTTCCTTCCCCTTCCTCTCCCTCTCCCTTGTATCCCCTTCTTTCCCTTTCCATGTAAACTCCCAAACAAAGCCTAATGTAATGATACTATATTAATTTCAATTTGCAACAATAGTACAGATCTTTAGTATGAATGTTTATAACCATGAGAGTTTAAACGTTTTTATAGTATCATTGTTGTAGATTCAAAAAAAAAATTGTGAAAGATAAAATATGTCAAATTAGATGTCATCGTATAAATCTCGAATTATTATGTGTGAAATCAATTTTTTGTACCTAATTTAAATAGCAGAATCAAAAGTTATGAATTTCTAAATTTTACGGGTAAACTATTGATCTTGGTCAAAACCCTCGGGACATGTTTGACGGCTGTATATCCGTAAATACATTTAAAACAAAGGAAAAATTACTCTTATGTTACGTATGATAATCTTCTCTCTACACGTTCTTCGATAATTGTGCCACATTTTTTTTTTCTTTTTTTTTTTTATTTTTCATATGGTGGACCCACAAATATGCTTTTATGACGTGAGATTATTTATCTCGTTTAATATGAGATTAATAAAATCCTTAAAACAATTACATTTCAGTAATTTTTTTATTAAGAAAAGCAATATTTAAATTGTTTTGCCGACGACGCGGTGCTGTGCTCTTCGAACGTTCCAGAAAATCCCCCCAAATTAGTTCTCTTCTGCTTCGGGGCACGACTGAGGAGCGTGCAAACAGCCAGAGGAACGCCGACGCACCGCCGGCTGAGTGACTCAAGCCGTGTGAGGTTTACTCTCTCTCCTTTTTCGGTTTTAAGTTTTCTCCTTTGATTTTCATTCTCTCTCATCATTGATGTCTCTCTCTCTCTCTCTCTCTCTCTTCAGAATCGAGTCGAAGAGCATAGCGAAATCGGCATTGAGGTATGTGTCGTTGGTTTTTTGCCCTAAAACTATATATATGGCTGAATCCGGTAGCTTAGGGTTTTCTTCAAAAAATGTCTCATTTGTTTGATGTGAAAGTTGGTAATGTTCCTAGTAGTTACTATTTAGTGCCGATTCTTCGAAGAACTCTGATCTGAACTACTTGAACTTTAACTCGGGGAGATGTTTAAGAAACGATTATTCTCTGCTGCTGATAATTTTGCTGATAGTTGATGTCCCTTGCCCTTGTTTCATTGTTCTTGAAGGTTTCTTTGCGTCTATGTGTGAAGATTACACTGCTTGTCTTTTGCATCAAATTTAGATTTTTTTGGGTTCTCCGTTATTGGCTTTAGCTAAACTTATGGCTAAGGTTCTACTGCTCTTGATTTTTAAATGTTGTGCTGCAACTGTTTTGTATGTCTTCGTAGTTTGAGATGCTTATTACTTAATGATGTTGGAACCAAGGAAGGATCCTTATGTCAATTTGCCTTGAATAAACCAAGCATATTGTATTGTATATTTTCTAGAGTGATCCTATTTTGACAACTCTATTTCAGAACTTATTCCAAGTGTGGTGACGGATTAGAGTTGGAATATTGAAATATTTTTATTTTTAAAACTTTTTCACAGCAAGCTTGGGTATATATTTTATCTTTTTGAAAATTAACTTATTTTGTAAGTGATATTTCTTTATCTTTTTTATTAACTACTAACTTGATAGCTTGTACCTATTAAGTGCCAATTGTATTGCTTGGTATAATGTATCAAAATTGACTCTTTGATGTCATATTTTCCTTTGACAGATACAAAAATGCCAAAAGTAAAGACCAACCGTGTTAAATACCCAGAGGGTTGGGAATTAATTGAGCCCACAATCCGTGAACTTCAAGCAAAGATGAGGGAAGGTTGGAATTTTATATGTTGTGCATGCCTCACTAGATTTTATTATGTTCTTTCTGAAGTCTACGAAAGTAATGGTTTTATATCTTTATGTGGCAGCTGAGAATGATCCACATGATGGCAAAAGAAAATGTGAGACGTTATGGCCTATATTTAAGATTGCACACCAAAAGAGCCGCTACATTTTTGACCTCTACCATCGGAGGAAGGAAATCTCTAAAGAATTGTATGAATTCTGTTTAGACCAAGGATATGCTGACCGCAATCTAATTGCAAAATGGAAGAAGGTACGTAACATGAGTTATTTTTTTCTATTTTTTAGAAGGCTTTTGTTTTTCTATTTCTTTTTCCATAGGAGAATAAGTTTCATTAGAAAGAAAAAGAAGTATAACCAGGTGGAGGATAAGAAATCCGTTCTGAGTAGCTACACCCTTGAAGAACATCAAGAAGGAAAAACTTAAATCTGTCCCAAATAAACTTAGGGGGTGAATAAATCTCCTTAAATAAATTGAGTATTCTTACACACCAAAGGACTGCAAATGCTGCACACTGCCATAAAGTTGTAATCTCCTTGTTTTTATCAAAGGTTTGTTATGGAACCATAGAAAATTGCTTGAGTAGGTGTACTCACCTATTACTATCTGATAGTCAAAAAGGTGGTTCCAAAGGAAAGTAGTCACCTTATAGTGCAAGAATAAGTGGCTTAATGTCTCTGAGCAAGATGGCTAGATTCTTTCCACACTGTCTTGACAAAAGGGAGGGCTTAGCCACTTGGAGTAGGGCCCCATTTGATCTCGCAAGATCCCAAAATGATGGGAAAGTGATCCAAAACATATGTTGTAAGGTCTCTTGTGAAGTTCTGGAAACATGTCCTAAACCAAGTATTAGGGAGTGATGACCTCCTTCAGTTTCTTAAGCGTCCCGGGTTTTCCCAAGTCTCTAGCATTCCAACTTAGAATCTTCACAAAACAATTGTTCCGTCCTCTTCCTTTCAGAGTTCAGTTTTCATAGTTCACTGTAGTTGCAGGTTTCTTTAATTCTCTTTTGGAATGTTTTTGAGAAGCATGGGATTTCAGATATTCCCCCACAATCTCCTCCACATCATCAGGATGGACCAGATTCAACGAATGAATTGAAGGGGGGAATCTTGGCAGTCCCCCTGACTGCTCTAGTTGTGAATGGCTATTTATTAGTTTTCTCCCTTTAAGTATGTCTTATTTGTGGCTCCATAATATGTATTTGAAAATTGTGAACTATTCTCCCTGTGCTAAGGCAGTTGTTGCCGCATAATGATTAACTGCTTATCCATCATAGTAGTTAGATAAAAGTTTTCTTGATTGTGCGAACAACTATTTATGCTTAACACAATTGGATACTAATATTATCAGTCGAACACTGAGGACTTGTGGAGAAAATGGAAAATATTGACGCTTTACACTTTTTTTTCCCTAGATGTCATAAGGTTATGGGTTTTATGTTTATTATGTTGTAGGAAAAGTGATCGTGTAATGTTATAGAGATTCGTTTTGTGTGCCATATTTTTTTCTTTTTCTTTTTGTTTTAAAATGTGTGGGCCCCACAAAATGTTTTGTGTGTAGGAAAGTTTGTTGTGTTATGTTAAAGGATAAAATGAAAACCCTAAGGTTATTGCTACTGGGTAGGAAAAAATGTTAAAAATATTCTGAAAATCTCAAATATCATTGTTGGTTGCCAGTTAGTAAACCTCTTACATATATTATTATTATTATCGTGTGGGATTTTATTTCTCATGACTGTTAAAATATATGGCTTCTTTATAGTGTAGTGATATGGTCTTGTCTCGTTTGTGCACTCTGTTTTTCTTGGATTTGAATAAAATCATCATGTTTTTGGTTTGAATTGCAGCCTGGTTATGAACGTCTATGCTGCTTGAGGTGCATGCAGCCACGCGATCACAATTTTGCCACCACTTGTGTTTGCAGAGTACCCAAGCAACTTAGGGAGGAGAAGGTTATAGAGTGTGTTCATTGTGGTTGCAAGGGCTGTGCGAGTGGGGACTGATTGCCATTGGACATCAATTCTAGTATTAGTTCAGAGGAGGGTTTGTCAAAATTATTTTGTTTCTGCTTTTTGCTTTCTGTTGCCTGCAACCCTCACGGTGCTCAAGTTCTGTAGGCTGTAATACTATGTACTAATTTCATGAGGGCTATACATTTGGAATATTAGCTATTTGTTATCTGCATAGTTCAAAACCTGAACGGAGTTTTGTAACTTCACATTGCTGTCATGTAGTACTTTTGCTCTGTACTTCCCGGCTTGAACAGTTCGCTTAGCAATATCTAAAAAAGGTTAGAATAAAATTTTAATGCTGCTTTTATCCCTTGTAACCCTTGTGGTAAGATTGGAGGCATACTGTTTTTTTTTTTTCAAAGTGTCTTAAATCTTTTCATTTCCATTTTTTCTAACACGTCCACAATTCTGTAAGGAAAAAACTCTTAGGGGGCGTTTGGTATGGGAAATTTTTTTAGAATAGTAGGGAAATGTAATAGATAGAGAAATGATTGAAAAGATGGATAAAGTGAAATAGATAGAAAAATGTAAAAAAAAGTTGTTTGGTGGGGGAAAATTTTACTGGGAAAATTATGTAGTTTTATGAAATCAACAGTGCATTAAAAGTGAGATAACCGGTTTTCCGAAAATCCCACCTTCAAATTGGGTTTTTGAACAGTGCGGATATCTATCTTTCTCATAAATCCATACTTCCTGGATAGATGGGTTTTTGGAGAAATATGTTGAAACAAACATGGTATTTCTAAAAGCCATACTTGAGAAAGATAGATATCCTTCAAAATACCTCCCAACCAAACACCCCCTTAAAGCATTGGTCCAAGATAATTATTCGTTTTCGTCATCTATATTTCGTTATCCCATTTGATGAGCAAACCTTCAAATCAATTGAGTGAAAATGATTGGTGAAATATAACTATTTGAAAGTGAACACTTCGGACTGGAATATATATCTTTGAATAATTTATGAAGAGCGGTATCAAGAACTTGACTAACCTCAACCGTAGATTATATTGATAATTATAAATTGCCTACTAAAAGATATTAGTTGGCAACAAGGGTCAAACTTTAGATTAATTAAACTTTGATCATTCAATGAATAGTTTCAAATAAGGCATCGAGATTAGACTTGGGCACGTGATTGATCTAATCTCTCCTTACTCTTTAAACTTCGAATTTGCTGTAATCTATAATCTCCAAATTATTTCTTACACTGCATCTCGATTTCCTTCTGATTCAATTAATCGAGTTGTTTATAACTCTTTCAATCCGAGCTTGCAGTTGCATGAATGCGTTCCACATTTTGACTTCAATCTTTGTCTAGAATTTCATTTTGTTTAACACTTTAATTCATCAGGTTATTTCCGGAGCTGTACATACAAGCAGGAAACTTGTATGCAGAACACTATATAAAATTCACTATTATGCTTAAAAGAATCCCCACAGCCCAATCAAATTTAAAAAACATACATTAAGCGTATCTGAAAGCATATTCTCAGATAACCTTGTTCTGTCCCAACAAAGAAATAATGGAGGATGGCTACAACATAATGCTAACAAGCTTGTTTCATTATCTAATCTGAAAAGTTTCTGAGGAATATTGTGATATAGTATATAAGGGGGTATAAGTGGGTCTGAATTGACTCGAGATCCTGGTCAACCTCACACGATCCTCATCATGAAGTAACAAGCTCAATTTGTTCAAATACAATAAAAATAGACAACTGCCATAAGTCTATTTGTATTGCACAGATAAAGGGTAGAAAATTATCTGTCCTCCATTTTCTTCCATATCCTGCACAAGAAAGGTAATCCCCACACTTTCCCAAAAGACATTGGATGCCTCTAAGAGGCTATTCTTTTAATATAACAAATACAATTATACTCTGCATACACATTAGGAAAATTTCTTCAAGCAACCACAGCTTAACTACAAACACAACAAAATAAATACATTGGAGATAAATAAACCAAGTTGAAATTGGAACAAGTCAAATAGTGTTTGTTTTCATATTGTCCATTGCATCAGCATAGATACCTTATCATATATGATTATCATGACTTGTAGTTAATCTCAATGCTGATTAAATGCATAACATACCCTTTTTTAACAGACAATGTGATACATAACCAAGGCATGCCCAAATGCACTCAATAGCACAATTTAAATTGAAAAAGAAAAAAGACCCAAGTGTCACTACAGACCCATGTGTAACTTTACAGGAAATGTACCTAGTATGATTACACCAACCACGTAGGAGCATCCATGTATAAAAAACAGGTTCTTCATCGAAAAATACCTAATCAATTCCGGGTAGGTACTAATGCTCCAGCCTGTAACAGATCCAAGTATAATCTATGGTAACAACCAACATGATAGACAACAAAATTAAGAGCCAAAGATGTTTCCCAGTAAGAGATATCTTGTTGAAATCTCAGTTAACTGCTAAACCAGTGTCAGCTTGCTGTCAAGGATTTTCATGCTGGTCCTTGCCATGGGTGAACCACTTTAGCTTTACATTGAAGCAGGACTTTGAAGTATTAAGCATAAGGATGTAAAGCAATAAAATTTACAAATTACCCATACTTAATAAGACAAGTGCCCAACATATTGAATATTTTGGCTATAGACAAGAGAACTAGTTGACAACTTCACCCTATCACTAAACAATTCAGCAGAATCAGCAGTTACAAGTTATATCTCAAAACCCACTAACCAGCCTTATGAGCATCATTGCTTGAAGTGGAACCATCTAGCCATTACATCCATAAAATGCTCAGCTGAGATTATAGCGTGTCTTACTCGTATAGGATATAACTAAACAATTACATAAAAGGGAAGCAAGCATCCTCATTGTAGATCTTAGACTTTTTTAACAGGTAAATCAATATGGAAAATTTTTCCCATCTCAATGAACTAGAAGAGATAATGAGTACAGTGTAGGAGGACCAGGAATCCTCCTAAAGCAGAAAAGAACAAAAGAAAGAAAGAAATATAATGCATAAAAGAACAATAGCTGAAAAGAGCAATCCAGCCCCTATGCACATCAAACAAGGAAACTCCCTTAAAACAACCATGATTTGAAACCCAAAGAGAACCTAAAAGGAAAAGGCCTATCCCATAGAAGATGAGGAAGGGATCTCAGGCTAAAATTTTGGAAATCTTGCTCATAATACAATATTTTTGAGTGAAAAGCTCCATGCAGAAAATTCTCAGGTGCTCCACAACCCCCCACCCCCCACCCCACAAAACCCTTTGTATAGGATATTATAGATGAATACAGATAGTCCTAATTTGACAACATCTTTTCATTGAAATTACCGAATTGTACAGTCATATTTGATATTTATCAACTTCAATACTGGTAGCAAGAAAAGGAGGAGTCCTAAAATTAGCCTATACCACATAATATTCTTTTACATTCATGGAATCCATTTGACCAAGGTATAACATTTAACGGTTATACTCTCTTGCATATATTCAATTTACCCAGGCAGAATTTATGCTGTCAGTTATTATTTCCTAGCAATATTGGTTGGCTTATCCTTAATATTAAGGTGCCAGTATTAATCCTAATGTAACTTGTATCATCACTGAACTTTGTTAAACTTAACGGCAAATATGTACTTAAGTAAAAAATTACTCAATACCATAAACATGCAAATGAAAGGCCTTATTTCTAAATGCCATATAGGTCTACCTAATCAAAGCTATTTTAATTAAGTTGAGGATACATAATAATAAATGAGCAAGCAGAGGTTAAATTACGTACCACTAAAAATGTCAAGGAACAACTCTTCTAATAGCTTAAGATGTTGGGTGGAAGTAGAAGAATGATTGTACACACTCACCGGTTGTTACAATGATTTATATCTAAAACTAAATTTTTGCCTTGAAGTGGAAACAATGCACAAGGTCTCAAATTTAACTTAATAATGAAAAATGGAGGAGGCAAGGATCAAACTCATAATTAATTATTGAGGCTCTAATACCATGTTAAGGACCAACTCTCCTGATCACATAACTTGTCAGGTGGAAGCACTTGGTAATGGATTTGTATATCTAACACAATGTAAGTTGCCAAGCCTATGCCAATTCTCACTTTGGTGTCCTATGCTATAGATTATGGAAAAAGGGTAATTGAGGTTAGATTTAAATAAATGTGTAGCAAAACTCTTGAATGCATTATCTTTTTGGAAACAAAAATTCTAGAAATCGCAGGTCTCCTTCATTAGTAGATAAGTAGTTGATAATCATTTCTGTGGTGGCAGCATCCACAGAAAAACCTTTGTCCATCATTATTGTAAGGTATTTTATTGACCTTGCAGTCTCCTTTTGCATCAGCGAGCCTTGGACAAAGACATTGTAAGTACAGCTATTCGGCAGGCAGCCATTCTCTTCCATTTTCATCAGTAAGTCTTCAGCTTTATCCAAGAGTCCTTGTCTACAGAGACCTTTAATCATAATGGTATAAGTATAAACATTAATTTGCAAACCTTTAACAGGCAAACAAGAAAAGATTTTCCATGCATCATTCAATTTTCCAGCACTGCACATTCCGTCAAGCAAAATATTATAAATCACAACATTAAGATCCAAATTACTCTTCTCCATTGCCTCAAACAATGACACTGCCTCAGAAAGAAGTTGGCCTTTGCATAGGCCATCCAATATAATGGCACAAGTCTGGGGATTGGGAACTTGGCCATATTTATGCATATTAAAAAACAGTTCTTTTGCAGCTAATGGTCTATCCACTTGACAAAACCCACCTATAAGAGTGGTCCAAGTTACAACATCAGGAATGAATCCCATCTTAACCATTTCATCCAGGAGATGCATAGCATTATTAATGTTTCTAATCTTACACCATCCATGGATTAGAGAAGTATAAGATACAATATCAGGTAAACAGCCCCTGCTAAACATTAAATTAAACACTGCCATAGCCTCATTCATTTGATTTTGCAAACAATATCCATCAATCAAAGAATTATAGGTGAATACATCTGGCCCCTCCCCCATCAGAATCATAAAGCCAATTACACTTTTTGCCTGCTTAATTTTTCCTTCTTTGCAAAAAGCATCCACTAAAATATTGTGTGTTTGCAAATCTGGCATCATTCCCATTTTCATAATCTCATCCAGCAGAGAACCAGCCTCTTTCCATCTTCCAAAATTGCAAAGACCCTGAATCAAGCATGTGTAAGTGACAATATTAGGTCGAATACCTTTGCTAGTCATTTCTGAGAACAAATTTAACGCCTCGGATACCAATCCATCCTTGCACAAACTATCCATAATTGTGCTGTAAAGTACCACATTAGGTTTCCAATTTCTTTCTTCCATCTTCCTTAGCCACCCAACAGCTGCAGAAGTGTCACTCATCTTACACAACCCATTAATCAACACCCCATAAGTATGAATATTCGATCGATAGCCCATCTTTTCCATATGGTCAGCCAACCCCACAGCATGAGCCACATTGCCTTGTAAACAAAACCCATTAATGAGAGTGTTGAAAGTCACCACAGAAGGCTCTAAACCAAGTTTGAACATAATCCCCAATACCGAAAACCCAAAGGCAATCAACTTCAAACGGCAAAGACAATTGATCACAACATTAAGAGTAAAGGTATCAGCTTTTATTCCTAGAGAAGAATACATGAATTTAACTAAAGATATGGCAGTTGTGTAATGCTTCAACCTCACAGTCACCCCCAACAACAAAGTAAAGTCCACCACAGATGGCAAAGGCTTCATTGTAGCCATAGCATGAAACAAATCCAATGCTTCATCAACATTCTTCAGTTTACCTGACCTACATTGGTTTCTCATGGAACTCATGAACTGGGTTCTGTAGCTATGCCTCTCAATCTCATCAGTGTTTGTGGCAGTGACTATGGTGCAACAATAGTACATTGGAAAAGACAAAGAAGATTGAATGGAAACGCAATAGGAGATAGTACCCATGTTTTGAAGAAGACCAAAACGACAGCAGGAAGCTATTCTTCGCAGCATTCAAACTCAGACTTGATCTAATTTTGGTTCCAAACGTTGGTGCCTTCGTTCCTCGTACTCGAACAATGTTAGAAAATAACAGAAATAGAATCAACAAAACAAATAACATGCTCTGTTTTTTTGGATGCACGATTTGGTAAGGGTTTGGGGTTTTGAACCTACAATAATTAGGGGAAGGAAATTGTGACAATCAAGTTGTGTTATTATATTTCACCGTTAGATTAATTATGTTGATCCAACGGTTATATTTATTTCTATATTTGTATGGTCATGATTCCCCAAATTTAAAACTTTATATTTATTTTCATCTTTGAATGTTATGATTTCTCATATTTGATGCTTTCACTCTAAATATGGAGAATCATGACCATACAAAGATGAAAATAAATATAACCGTTGGATCAACATAATCTAGAGAGAGTTATTTGAGAGAAAATTAGTTGATTGTTTGAGCAAAGCTTTATGCTTTGCATTTGAGAGATCTCTAGAGAGAGTTTGAGTGAAACATCTTTAGAGTAATTTGATTATCAACATTGTTGGAGAGGTTGAGTTAACCACCACATTGTTGTATTTGATTCTTTGTAACCATTATTTTTCATAGTGAATTTTTGATCTGGACTAGGTCCCATGGGTTTTTACTTCTTCATTGGAGAAGATTTTCTCACGTTAAAATCTGGTTGGGTTCTTCTTCTCTCTCCTCTTTGAGTTTTGTTTTTCCGCTGCGCTGCCCAACCTGGTGGAAGTTTAGGCCGAGTTACTGCCGAGATCTGAGATCCAAATCTTGTTGATCGACTTCCGCACAAAGGCCCCTGAGCCGATCTGAGGGAACCGAGTTCCTAACAGTTGAGATTGATTGGTAGTCAATTGGTAGTAACGCAACTTGGTTGTCACAATATCCTTCCCCTAAAATTAAAGAAAAAAATAATATTTTGTAAAAATTCTTGTTTTCGTTCCTTCTTTCTTTTACCCAAGGAGTTATTATTTCTGCATTAAATAGATATTCCACCAACTCATTTGTGAAAGATTTTTCTTTGGTGATTTATAGAGTATGCTTGTTTCGGTTTAAAAATTAATTTTTTTTTTTCATAAACTATAATTTTTATTAGAAAGGTACTTTAAGAAAATTCAACTTAAAGCTTTTTTTTTTTGGATATACCCAAATAGGATGGGACTAATCCTTTCGCGGATTGAGAGGGCAAGGGTTTCTCCACTACCCCCAAAGTGTATTTACCAGGAAACTTAAAGCTTTGTTTTAACTAAATAAAACATAAAAACTTTGTTCCAGTTAAAAATTAAAAAGCTTTTTTTTTTGGGTTAAGTTCATAAGATTTTTTTTTTATGTTTTAAAAAGTACCAAATTATGTTTTTTATAAACATGTTTAATCACTATACAAAAATTTAAATGTATTCTTCAATTAATAACTTAAAAACTAAAATTAAATAAAATCAACCTATTCAAAAGTTTTTACTTTTTATATCTTAGCTTGTGAAATGTAAATGTGGAGTGATAAGTGGCTCAGGACCATGTGGCTTATTTCTTTAAGAAAATGTATCTTTTTTAAATATAATATTTTTAAATAGGGAGATGATTCTCTCTGGTTGCCGGGGAGAATTCATCTCCTGTTGACTCACATAGATTTTTTTTTTAAGTTTTTTATTTATTTTTTTATTTACTAAACTAAAGGGACCCACACGAAAAGGTTTGAGTGACATAAGATATGAAATTACATGAAGCATAAGAAAAGTTTTAGCCCTTTAAAAATGGTCAAATGGGTTTGTCCACCTTTACTTGCTATTATATTTTACAATGTGTCAATTCGTTTAAATAATAAAAATTTAATTATAAATTATATTTTATGAGTTTTATAATGTTAGTTAATTCAATTTATCATATTCTTTATTTTTTCTAATTTCAAACCAAAATATATTTTAGTACTTAGTTTGACATTTTTAAGCATTTATTTTTGTCTAATATATAAATAATTTCCTTTATAATTGTAGAGGAAGATTGAGATAAAAGTCTAAGATATCATTAAAATTTGGCAATACAAATAAAACATATTTGCTTTATCTTAAAAAAAACAACTTACAGATTGACCCATGGTTTATTCCACCTTAACCTGAATTATTGAAGGACAAATTGTGTAGGTTGATCGATTGAAAGTTAAAAAAATAATAAAAAAATACCACCAAAATAGATTGGTTAAACGGAGTAACATGTTGAGTCGACCGATTTTGCTACCCTTATTTTCTTGCATGATTAATTTTGTATGTGGTTTCTGAACAAGTTTGTCAATTTCAAGCCTATCAATCTTTCACTATATAAGATACTTGAAATTCTTAAGTTTGAACATGCACAAAATCCAACTATCGCTAGAGTAGACTATTTACTATGCATGTTTTTATTTAGAACATTATTGGTATTACTAAGTATAATTCTTATTCAAAATGAAATTACAAATTATGTATTCCAAAATATATATAAGTATAATTTTTTTTTTCTCTCTTCATAAAACATATTAGTATAAGTGTTGTATTTTTATTGGGCAGATGTAGGTAAGATAATAGTATATCAGAAATTTCGGCTTTGAGAAATCAATTTTTTTTAACATTTATTTTTGAAAATTATATATATTTTTTTATTTTATCTCCTCTGAAGCATTATTTATTCTTCTCGTTCCGACCCAAACAAACTCTTCCAAACTTCTATCTTCATCATAGCTTTTAAGTTTTAACGCAGTTGAAGAAGTCATGCATATTACAGGATTTCAGAAAAAGTTTATTCCGATAAATAAATAAAAAAAGATGGCAGGACTGAAGGTTATGACTTTTACCCAAAAAGGAAGGCCAAAATGGGGAAAGACAGAGCTAAGGATTTCAAGTCACAATGTTTAAATAGTTCCCCGGGACCAAGGTTATGTGCAGATAAGAAATTTACCTGTCTCTCACGTGTTTACATGCAAAAAATGTAACTGTTGATTATGTGAGTCAGTGGCGGACTTGCTTTGTTGCCCCGTGCAGACATGAACTTTCAAATAATTTTTTTTGAGTAAATACCTTTTTTGGTCTTTAGCAAATCTCATGATGCTCGCTTTAGTCCCTAACAACGCTATTCGAAGTCCCTAAAAAATTCAAAATAGACTCATTTAGTTGAAATCGTGGTCCCTCACAAATTAAAAAAAGATCCACGTTAGTCCCTCAAAAGGATTAAAATGGGTCCACTTTGAATTTCTTAGGAACCACGAATAGCCTTTTTATTTGCTAGGGACTAAAGCGGACATCATAAGATTTGCTGAGGACCGAAAAAAGTTCTTTTTTTTTACAAAAGGGATAATTAGGTAAGAGTAAAGCTTTTTTTGGTTCGTTAATAAAAAATACGGTTTCCACATTCGTCCCTTACATAAAAAAAATAGTCCTGAGGTCCTTAAGAAATTCAAAGTGGACCATTTAGTTGAAATTGTGGTCCCTTACAAATTCAAAAAGACCCACATTAATCCCTCAAAACGACTAAAATTGGTCACTTTAAATTTTATAAAGACCACGATACTAATTTTTTTTATTAGCGACTAAAGTGGAGACCATGTTTTTTGTTAGGGATCCAAAATGGGTTTTACTCATTAGGTAAAGATGAAAAAAATTCCTTCTCCAGTTCTCGTACTTCCCCTCGCATCATCAACCGGCCATGTTTTTTGGGATTTGCTTTCAGCTTTTGTGCCTTATTATAGCTTAAAAAAGAGGATTGATACTAGGTTTGACATTCTCAAATGAGTTAATCTCTAGAGATGAGGGTCTTCCCTGTGATTTTGCTTGCCTTCTATACAGGTAGTGTTGACTTTTTTTATTTACCATTATAAATAGAATGATGATATGTGATGGTACACAGTGGCGGACCTAGGAATTTTATTGAGGGGGCGAAAAATGAAAATACCTCTTCATAATTAAAAGTACTTCAAATACAATACAGACCTAATATGCAAAAAAATGAAAGAAATATATTACAGAAATTAAGATCACTTCAGTTGACTCTAACTCTACGTGTTTTCATATTGTTAAACTCATCTATAATTGAATACGTGCTAAAACTCAAAACAATTTCTTTTGCAATGTATGTAATCAAAGAATCATTAAGAAATTGATCTTCCATTCTATTTCGAAGCCTAGTCTTGATTATCTTCATAGCTGAGAAAGATCTTTCTGTAGTTGCTGTAAAAATTGGAAGAGTGAGTACAAGTCTAATCACTCTATCAATAAGAGGGTAAATAATGGACTTTTCAGTTCTTGCTAGCCCTTGACATAATTCAAATGTAGTTGATAAATTAATCAAATATGGATGTTTAGGAATGTCAAGCTCAAAATGTTATAACTCCATCTTTAAATGCAATTTTTCCTGTTCTGTGACATCTCTAGAATAAAATTTATCATCAAGTTTGCAAATATCATCACTATTAAATGACTTGTACCTATTTATTGGATCTAAAGCCATGCTTAAAGCAAGTAATTCTACAGTATTAACATTGAACCTGCTATTTAATTCTTGCAATTGATAATCAATTATAGCACAAAAGATATTTACCCTATAAATTTTTTCAATAGAAAAATTGTAAGAACCCGCACCGTTAATTAAGGTAATTAGCGATGTAATTACGATAATTAGGAAATAATTCCATAATTGACCCTAATAATTATTAATGGGCTTAGATAATTATATTGAGTGAGTAAAAATGCTGAAAGTCACTTTTCGGAAGAAAAGCGCAGATACCGGTTCTGCTACTCGGTATAAATGCGTACCGGAAAAGTATCCCGGAAAATTATAAAGAATACATGATAATTACTAGAATATTGTGTAGGACTTGTAAAACAAGTTTCAAGTCAAAATGACGTAATCTGATGCCAGAACTGATACTGGCTATGGAAAAGCGCGTACCGGAAAGGTGCTCCGAAAAATAAAATAAAAATATGAAAAATCTTAGAAAAATGCATAGGTCTAGAATCCGAAGTTTGAGATCAAGATCTTTTATTTTGCGATTAAGGCTAATACTGTGCGATTAGTGGCTTGTGCCTATAAATAGGCACATTAGCACAAAACCCTAGGCCATATTACATTACCTACGTGACATTGGGCTGCAGCTGCCACCCTTCTCCTTCTCCTTCTTCTTCTTCTTCTTCTCTTCTTCTTTCTTCTTCTTTAGCCAAGTGATCACCTTTCATGCTTGTGTAAACATTTGTGAAGGTGAGAGTTAATCTTGGGGCTGCATTGTGGCCATCATTCTGAGTTGAGGGATAGTTAGTGAGCATGAGTTTGGAGCTTTAGTAATGGCTACTTTGTGGTAGTCATTGTGAGCTTCAAAGTGCCTTCTTGTGGTGCAAGAACCCACCTTGAAGTGCCATTTTCGTGCTCCTACTTAGGCTGAGTTTGAGGAACCTTGGAGAGCTCCAAGAGCACTGTCTATTCTGTTTTTGAGCTTTGGTAAGTTATACCAACTATGATCATGGGTTTAAATGCTTAAAAATGGAACCTTGATGCATGTATTGAGCTAAGTTAGTAACTTAAGGGTGAGGTAGGTTAAACACACCTAGAAATGCATGTTTAAGTGCCTTTAATCGGTTAAAAAGTTGAACCTATGGATTGGATATTCACGAAATGCAGAAAATGCATTCTGTCGTGAGATATCCGGATATTGTCGGGCAGATATCCGGATATCAGTATCCGGATATGATATCCGGATATCCATATCCGGATATGGGGACAGCAACGAACCTGTTTCGATAAAAATTCGATATCTTGAGCTACAGAGCTCCAAATCGAGTTCCGTTTGGACCTATGTGTAGCTAACACATAAGGCTATAACCCTGTAAAATTTCGTAGCCATTGGATAAGTGGTTTGATCTCAGTGTTACTTTAAAGTCGCGTCTTGGTTGCTGGAAATTCAGTTGGCAGCAGTCACTTTGCGAAAATCATAACCGGAGTTATACAACTCCGATTGAGGCATAAAGTATATCGTTGGAAACCTCAAGATGTCTAGTTTAACATTGTAAATATTAGAATATTAATATTGATATAATTATTGGTCTAAAACAGATTGTGATTCTGCTGTGTTTGGACTTTGAGTTTGTGCGGACTCTTGGCTTGGATAGCTAGCTTGCAAGGTAAGCTTTCGTGTCCTCGGTTTAGCCATTTTTATGTTCCACCATGTCCCATGGGGATGGGTTTATGCATGCTGTGTTACATGCTTTGATTATTTTGGAAATGCTGTTGAGCTGTTTATATGTAATGAGCTATTATGATATGCATGTGGTGTCCACCTAGACGGCAATCCTGAGTATGTAGTACATACAAGATGGAGAAGCATGTGGGTGAGGTGCAGGTAGTATCCATGTACTCATGTAGGCATAGACGTATTCCTACATTTCTCTGGCCAGTAGATTTGAAAGCACACATGACATGATTAATTGCTGCATCGCATGATTTTAGAACTTATACTGTAATACTGTTTTTTGGAACTTATATTACACATGTAAGTGAGCTTGGGGTGGAGACTCCTTGAGGACCCCTTGTCTTACTGAGATTTCTTGTTAGAGATCTCACCCCACGTTTGGGGACGCTTATTTCAGGGTCAGGTAATGTTGATGGCTCAGGTGGCAGGAGGCCAGAGCTGAGCTGATAATTATGCTGAAGTGCTGGTTATGGATTGCTGATTATTTGACTGCTGTTATGTTTTCTGTTTTAAATATGTTAAGTTTATGTTGAGACTATTTGTGGGCATTGTTGCCTTATTTGGTGAGCATGAGGTTTGTCCATGCCACATGGTTGATTATGTCTTTTAATTCGCTGTTGTAATTAATGTATCAGGATTTTGACCCAGGCTGCGTGTTGTAGTCCTGTGGTTCTAGATACACACATTTATTTATGTACGAGGTATTCAGTTAGTTGTCTTGCAATTTACATACAGGCAGTATTTTTATGAAAATGATTAGGTAATCAAGTTGGTTAAGTTAATGACGTCATAATTGAACTAAAGAAAAAGTTATTCCGCTTTTTAATTAAGCGTGGCTTAATACGATAGCGTGTTAACAATCCGGATTAACACGGGCTGTTACAAAAATCACCTTGTTCATTTTGAGCACGACCTCTCCTTCCAATATATTTTGCACTAATATCTGGAATGTCAATGTCATGTTTTATGCAAAATTCTTGAACATGAACCAAGAAAGCTTCCTAGCCTGTCTCTCTTAATTTCTGAAGTAACTCTTTTGTAGTTGAAATCAGATGTAAAGCATTTGAAATATTCATAAGCTATCATTAATTTCAGACCACAAATAATAACCAAGAAGCTTATAACATTAATCATTAATTTCAAAAATAAAATCCTTCTTCCTTTGAGATTTAGAATATTTATTTAATTATTTCCTTTATTAATACTGATTTTTCAAATTAATTTTTGAGTTTAAATCACAAATCAAATCTTTATTCATTTTTTTATATTAAATCACAAACCGAGAACTTAGAGGCTTCTCGGTTTATCCGCTCTTATAATACCATTTTTGCAAATTTAAATTGTGTTTGTGAGAAATAAAATATGTCAAATGAGATGTCATTGCGTAGTTCTCGAAAAGTTATGCGAAATCAAAAAAAAAATTATCTGATTTGGATACCCGAGTCTAAAGTTATGGCCTTCAGAGATTTTACGATTAAATTGTAATTTTTTTTTAAAAAAATTGTGACACGTGTCAACACTTGATAAGTGACGCCTAAATTAGGCGTGATTGCCTTTTGAGTGACGCCCAATTTGGCGTGATTGGTGACGTCCAAATTGGGCATGATATTGTGTAATAAATATGTAATTATTTCCAAAACTGTCATATATTCATAATTATTTATTTAAAAAATAATATATAAATTTTTTTGCCATTTTTTCACATCAATAGTGGAATAGGAATAGAAACAAAAAAAAGTTGAGTGTTATATGATATGGAAAGAAATTTTATATTAATTTTTTTAAAACAAATAATTTAATAATATTTCTCAAATTATATTATATATATATATAATTCTTTAAATTGGGGGGCAGTGCCCCCTTAGCCTCCCCAGGTCCCCCCTTGTGTACAGGAGTATATTCTCATATTTGGTAAGATTTTTTTGGGGGGAGGGAGGGGTAAATGATTGGTCAAACTATTGTCTGCAGCTTGTTATGGAAGCAACTAGATTATGAGCGGGTTCATAACCTTGTATATAAAGGTTGATTTAAACTTTCTTTATAAAAAAAATTTTCGGGGCAAACCCCCAATTAAATGTGCAGACATATACAAAACTTCCTGAGCCCGCCACTGACGGGAGTTACAGTGCCTTAAATGGTAGAGATTGTATGTTAAACTTTGTAGGAAAATAAATAAATAAATCAATTAATAAGTTTGAGAGTGATTGCCATACTATATAGAAAGATAGAAACTTGTTTATAAAAAAAAAAAGAATACAGACTTTTAGGCCGTTGTAAGAACAAGTCAAATTACATATGAGAATTAATTTCAATTTGAGATTGAGTAGTTAGCTATATATTAGAGTTCGAAGATTCTCTCTATTAACAAGCCGTTTATAATTTAGTTGTACATGGTTGAAACTAGTAACTAAGGAAGTTTTTCTCATATTCTAAACGAATTATACTTAGTTTATTATTTTTTAACCTTTCTCGTACCAAACCAAGCCTTGTGTGTAGCCAGGATTCCTGGTCATGATAGATGTCCATATTCATTAGTTTCTCCTGGTTTATAAAATCTTGACATTTTTTTTAAGTTACACTTTTTGATTTTTATGCCCACGATGCTTAAAATATATATTTTTCTATTTTAACAACATTTTAATTTTTATTAATATACAAATTTACTAAAACAATAGATAAATAATAAAGAGTGAAAAATATTATCACCAGACTCACCACAGTTTTTCTTTTAATGATATGATATGGATCCATTCCCAATTGACGAGTATTTTCCACTCTGAAGTGGTAGACATATTAACTTTTGCGCCCAAAGTAACAGTATTGTGGCGCAGCATTCAAGCCATTCAAACGAAGCAGATATGCAATATCTTATAAAAATCACAAGTGATGGAGTCATGTCATCCACTCAATTTTTTTCATAATAAATAATTATTTTTAATATTAATAAAAAAATATGATTTCCCACAGATTATTTTCTTTAATGATATGATATGGATCCATTGCCAATTACTAAAAACTTTGGAATGTATATCTGATATGTAATTTACTATATTATATAAAAAAGGAGAAGACGTAAAGGAAAATAGAGACGTGTTCGTCACCTCCTATGTTGCACCGACACGGGACACGAGATACGACACCGACACGATATTCCTATACTTTAATTCTAAAAAATGTTAAATTTCGACACGTTATGACACGCTTGGATATTATATAACATTTTTAATTTATGTAGTGTACATTATATTTAATATTCAATAATTTAACAAAAAAATAAAGCTAAACTTATAATACCTATCAATTTTGTAATGAAACAAAAGATGTCACAAATGTTTATATTAAACTCAATAAAATATAATAGTAATCTAACGAATCTAATTGTTAAAACTCAAAATGCAACGCAACGTAACATTTGAGTCTTTTTTGAGTCTTTGCAACGACTATTAGGGTGTCGGAGACGGAAAGTGTCGGAGTGTCGGGAAGTGTCGGACACGACACGTCAGGAATTTTGAAGTGTCGATGTTTCATAGGTCACCTCAAAAGTCACATAAACCCTTCAAACTTCACACAAACCCATACAAGTCTAATCCGTTGCACATAAATCAATCACTCTAGCCGCTCTCACATTTGCAGTGAGACTTTCACTCTACTTTATGGCGGACAAGAATGAATGCGTATGAATTAAGAATGAGCTGTCTCTTCTTATGACATAATATAGCCATCAGTGTTATAAAAACCGATGTAAAAGGACCCCAAACTGGTTGGATTTAAATATTGTACTGTTATACATTTAATCCGTTATTAAATTGATAAATTAGTCCTGAACCAAATTCAAGGGATATTAAATTGGTACTGATGTTTTTAAAAAATTGATTTTAAGAAATTTTTGATAAAATATTTAAAAATTATCATTAGTGAGATTCGAACATAAATCATGCAGATTATAACTTATAGTACTTACTATTAATTCAATTTTAATTATTAACTAAAATGTTTTAAATTTTTTATTTATTGTATTATAGATATATATATATATATATATATATATTATTTAATTCATTTGGTTAAACAAATAATCTATTTACCCATATCCCGAACGAATCCATCATCGGTTTGAGTTTGAAAACACTTATATCCATAATCCATATCATGCATGACTTCAAATTTAATAGAAAACAGTAATCAAATCAATGAATAGTGTCACTTCTGTATTCTCTAAAAAAAATTTGTATTAACTTTTTTATAATTAAGAACTGAAAAATAAATAATATAGATTGAATAATAAAACAATTTTTTTTATGAAAATATGTAATTTTGAACAAGATAACATAACATTTTAAAATTAACAGTCAAAAAAATACAATTAGATTGTTTGAATTTTTCATGGACATACAATGTAACCTGTAACTCCATGGCAAAAACTGAAGTTGAGATCAATAATTCAATATAGCAAGTAAGGATTGCGGAATCAGAATTATGGATACATTCAAACATTATCAAAATAAAAAACTATAGATATTGAGATTAGTATGAGAAAAAATTATTCTCTATATACATAAAAATATATGGAGCTTATATTTTTTTCTCTCTCTTTATTATTTATATGGTCCTATATAGACCTCACACACTTTTATTAAGTATAGAAAATAAAATTATCTCCTACAATATGAAAAATACTAATCTCATATGTGTACATAAATAAACCCCTAAACAATTTGCCCCTGCATCATAGGTATAAATAGCCATGCCCCCCTCCATCTCTTTGCCAATTTTGCCAATCAGTAAAAGAAAAACAAATGACATTATCTTCATCAGATTAAATTAAAATATTCACAACTGCTAACAAAAATAATTTACAAAAAAGAGACAAAAATTAAATTTATGAGGTTTCTTTCTCATCATCTCTCACTCTCACTTTTCTCTTATTCCTCAAAGCACAATAATTCTTCCCTAATATTTGTTTCACTCCTATAAACAAATTTCCATGCATAGCTGGTGTAACTAACGGCAGGGACTCTAGGTTGATGATCTAAGACTTTCAGTTGAGACAAGCTCTGAAAAAATCCATGTGTTTCAGGTGACTTTTCCTCATTAGAAGATGAAGAACAATTTCCCTAATATTATAAAGCTAAGTGAGTATCCTCCAAAAGAACATGAACCAATACTTACAAGAATTATCTTTCCTAGTATTCAAGAGAAACGGAAGCAATCTTTTGTAGTTGAAAGACCCAGCATGTTTCAACAATTTAATCCGTGGACAATGATTTAGAACCTGTATTAAAATGACATAATCAAAATACTTCAAAAATATATATTCACAAGGGGAAAAGAGTAGGATTAGTTAAATCAATGAGCGAAATGTAAGTCTTAAGGAAATAAATTTATGCATTAAAAAATTTCATGGTCCTCACCATTTCACCAATTTGGTCTTCGATTCAGAACCATTTTTGACTTTACCAGCACAACTAGCATTTTTCTTGGGAAAGTGACCATTTTGCCACGTTTTGACAAAAAAATTACCAGACTGCCACGCCAACAGTAAATTTTACCAAAATGCCACGCGGCATAATTCGCTACACAGTGTAGCGAATTATGCATGCAAGTAATTCGCTACACAGTGTAGCGAAATATGCCACGTCAGAACAAAAAAATGACACGTGTCAAATTTTTAGAAATTCGCTACCTAAGGTAGCGAATTATGCCTATATGTCAAAATTTGACATGTGGCATTTTTGGTTCTGACGTGGCATATTTCGCCACACTGTGTAGCGAATTACTTGCATGCATAATTCGCTACACTGTGTAGCGAATTATGCCGCGTGGCATTTTGGTAAAATTTACTGTTGGCGTGGCAGTCTGGTAATTTTTTTGTCAAAACGTGGCACTTTGGTCACTCTCCCCATTTTTCTTATTGCTTCCTTTTGATGCCATCCTTGAACTGTGAAATGAATAGTAATTTATAATAATAATAATAATAGTATGTACCCTTATGTATGGGATTTAGGGGTGTAATTAGGCCAGGTTAGGCCAGGTTTTGGCCTCCATGGCCTAGGCCTACACACGAAAAAATTGAGCCTATCTGGCCTACGAGCCTATCAAAGATTTAATTTAAAGGTCAAGCCTGCCCTGTTAGTAAAAAATAAAAAGCCTACAAGGCCTATAAGGCCTTTTAAGCCTACAATATTGCAAATTAAATTTAAAAAAGAAAATGAAATATCTCACTCATTAAACAATATTTCTAGCATGGGTCGAAAATATTAAAATTCTACAACAAATTATTTAACAAGAACATAGATTATAAAAATTCATGACAACAAATAAATATTAATTATTAGGTTAGCTTATTTAACTTTTAGAATAAATAAATAAATATATAATATTTTTTATTTAAATATTAAACAGGCCGGCCTACAGGCTAAAAGGCGCGACATTCTATTTGCAGCCTATTGCCTTGTTTCTAAAAAGGCTCATCGACGAGCCTTGACCTGTTCTAATTACCTCGTAGGCCAGGGCAGGGCAGGCTTTTCGTAGGCCAGGCCATAGGCCCCTGTAGGCCGGCCCGTCCCATTTACACCCCTAATGGGATTATAGGCATTAATTGGTGATAGTGTATTTATTATTAATATTAATTGATGTCATCCCGTAACAAACGCCCCCTTAAGAGAAAATATTTATTATTTAAAATAAGATGATTAAGTTTTGGTATATATTTGTTAATATTTTACATTGCTCCCGAGAAAGAGTGTATTACAAATTAGAGAAGATATAAAAACTAATAAATATATATTAAAACATGATTGTTACAATTAAAATTATATAAAGTTATGTTAATATTTTTATTTTTTTAACTATATCAATTTTAAAAAAAGTTTTAGTTCTGAAAATAAATTTAAACATGGTATCAAACTATTTGAAAACAAAAGAAATAAAATAACCGAATATTAATAAGAATATAATAAGTGAAACAAAATTCCTAAACACTTTTTGAGCTGAAAATGTACTAAATTATGAGAATATATAGGCGTTTCGTAAACTAACTTGACTTTTATATATATATATATATATATATATATATATATATATATATAATACAAATAATACATTACAATAAAATTAGGGTTTATTATTTTTCATATTGTAAAAGATAAACGCATCTCCTACACATATAAAAATGTGTGTGTTATGGACCTGAGTAAGGCCCACATCCACGGGAGGCCCAAACAACACAAGCCCAGGTAAAACACTATAAATAGAGCCAAAAACCGCAGGTATGAGCATCTCTTCTAAACCCTACTTTTGTGCAACCACCCAGCGCACACACACCTTCTGGCTAACGCCGTCATACAAGTGTGTAGTGATTCGCTGCCTCCAAGATACCTAATCCATAGGTATCTAGAGAGAAAACATCAGATCCGATATCAACTATCTAACCTTTGGTAGAACAGTGTGACCCATAATTTTTCTTTATTTTGCATTCTAAAAAATATGGGTTCATTTTTTCTGCGGTGACTGCAGATAAGTTATCTGCAGTAAGTCCAATATGACGTCGTTTTGGGTAGAAATCATGGTGTTTTTATAATTTTAATTTATTTCAGGATTATAATAATTTTTATATTTATGATTTTTTAAGATTTCAATACCAAAATGACATGGAAATAAATACAGATAACTTATATGCAGTAATATTTTTCCCTAAAATTATACCAAAACGACATATTGAAAATATGAAGAAAAATATCCAATTGGAAATACCATGTCGCGTGGTATTTTGATTTTCCCATCAAATTCACATTTGTAGCAATTTTACCCCAATTTTTTTTTTCTCCACTCCAAAACGCCCCTTACAAATTTGTTTACATAAATTTGGTATTACAATCACAGAACGAAAATAAACTGGGCAGGCAACCTTGAACGAGAGAACGGCAACCTTGAACGAGAGAGAGAGAGAGAGACAGAGAGGTTGTGATGTTCGTGTAGCTGTGGGTTTCTTTTTCCCTGTAACTGTAAGTCGTTGGAACTCATTTGTTTCTCCTATGCTTTCTTCTATCAGTTGAAGTTTTTTGTGTTTTGAATCAATCGAAACCCTTTTCGTAATGCCTTCAAATGTTTCACATATGAAAATTTATTATTTAACATTCCGTATTTTCTTCCCCGTTGTTATGGAATTTCTCTTTCCCTCTTTCTCCGTTTAGGTTATTTTTTGTAAAAAAAAAAATTCGCAATTGTTTCCATTTACTTTTCCTTGCATCTATTATTTTATGAATGATTTGCTTATTATGATGCATCTGTGAAAACTAGGGTTTGAAGGAGGAAAGGGAACCGAAAGTAGGTTTTTCTGTTGGTGTTCAACTGTGGAAGAGGAACAATGTCAGTGACTGCAGGTGTTAGTGATACAATAATAGCTGTTAGGGATAAGCTTAGAGGTAAAATTGGCCAAACAAAAGTTAAGAGGTATTGGCCTGGTAAAGTTCCTGAATGGGCTGATGATGAGAATGAAGAGGTTGTTGATGTTAGGCCCACCAGGGAAGCTGCTTTGGAGAAAGCATTTCCTCGTCACGACGATGATAGTACTATTGTTAAAAAGGATGATAGTAGGTTGAATCGTTTGGCCAAGAGTCGAATTGATAACCGTGAGGAAGTCAGGGCTGATCATCGCCGAATTCGGCAGGCTGAGATTGTTTCTATCATTGAAGAGGAGGCCAGGAGGCAGGAAGGGTTGGATTTGGAAGAGGAAGATGAGAATGCTTTGGCGGAACGAAGAAGACAACTTAAAGCGAAGTTGCTTCAAAGAGAGAAGGAAGAAGCGCTTCCTCAGGAAGAGGAGGAGGAGGAGGAGGAAGAAGAAGAAGAGGAGGAAGAGGAATCTGAGTATGAGACTGACTCGGATGAGGAATATACAGGAGTGGCTATGGTGAAGCCTGTGTTTGTTCCCAAGTCGGAGAGAGATACTATTGCTGAGCGTGAGCGTCTTGAAGCTGAAGAGGAGGCCCTTGCGGAAGCAAGGAAAAGGAGATTGGAGGAAAGGAGAATTGAGACGAAGCAGCTTGTTGTTGAGGAGGTCCGGAAGGATGAAGAAATCCAGAAAAATTTGGAAATGGAGGCAAACATTGCTGATGTGGTTACAGATGATGAACTCAATGAGGCAGAGGAATATGAAGCTTGGAAAGTGAGAGAGATTGGTAGGATCAAGAGGGATAGGGAGGATCGGGAAGCAATATTAAAGGCTAAAGAAGAGATTGAGAAGGTGAGAAATATGACAGAGGAAGAGAGGAGAGAGTGGGAAAGGAGGAATCCAAAACCTGCTCCACCACCAAAGCAGAAATGGAGATTTATGCAGAAATACTATCACAAGGGTGCTTTCTTCCAGGATGATTCTGATGACCGCGCTGCCACTGTTGGGTCTGACAATATTTTCGCACGTGATTTCTCTGCCCCAACTGGGGAAGATAAAATGGATAAGACAATATTACCCAAGGTTATGCAAGTCAAGCACTTTGGTCGTAGTGGAAGAACTAAGTGGACCCATCTTGTCAATGAGGACACTACTGATTGGAACAACCCGTAAGTTCACTTTTCCTTATATTTAATATCGTTCAAGAATTGTGATAGAATTTTTTGTTCTCTTTGTTGACATTTCTTTTTTGTTCTTTTATCCCCCAAAAAATATCTGTTCGCATTTACTGAAGTTTATCTGCTATGGCACTGATCCAAAATGGTCTCGTACATTACTTTTACATTCTTGGTATGATATTGAGAAGCTCAAATCAAAATTGAAATGTTCATTTATGATTTAAAGAAGTCTAAATGGCTAGTATATGTCTTTATAATGCATTTTGTTTGAAAGTTATGTGCTTCTCTTGGTATTGGTGGATGCCTACACTTTTTTCCTTTCACCTGGAAACCAAGTGATCTTAGGCTTTGTTTTGGTAAGGTAATTTTGAATAGGAATGTGATTTTTTAAAGTATTTAAAATGCTATATATTAAAATACTGTGTTTAGGGTATTCATGAGAAAATTTTAGAAATTCTCAGTATTTTGATTGGGCGTTCATTTTTCATCAGGAAACTAGGAATTTGGAGTTACACATATATTGGTGAAATTTCTGAAATCCCTCAATTCTCTCTTCTATCCATTGTCCCTGACCTTTGTATCTTTTGTTGGCCATGGTATAACATTGTCCTTCAAACCCCTTTATGGTGAAGAAATTTTTACGTGATTTAAACTGAAAGTACTACACAAGTCCACTAAAAACGTTGCCTATGGCACAATAAAACCCTACATACTGTTGAATTAAGTTTAAAATAAATTACATAATAAAATTTAGATCACATCTTCACATGTTGGTAGGATTACTCCCAGAGTAAGTTGCTATTTTTCCTTCCTGTCTTCACATCCCAACTTTCCAGTGACTTCCTTCACACCTTTAGACACCTTCCTCTCCCCTGCAAACCTCCCTACAGCAACCCAAGAACAGAGCAACTGTGTGTATCAATGCGTTGAAACCCCAGTATTTTTTTTGCTGCTCTAAGAAATGGGGCGGTGTGGATATAAAAGTGCATGCTTGTTTAAATATGGTTTACTGAGTATCCTGACAGATGTTCATGCTTATGAGTTATGTTTGTTTGTTTTCTTAGTCCTTTTGGGTTTTACTTCTTGTGTCATTTGCTTGCTTGTAATTTGTTAAGTTAAAAGAGTATGACATAACAGTTAAAAATTATGACTCTACATTAGTATCTTGATAAAGGTCTATTCTCTTGATGTCTTGAGACCATCTGAAATGCTAGTTTTATTATCTACAGAATGCTGAATCTGTTTGGAAATTGATGTGAAACTGATCTGACCACACTTTTGATTTTATGACTACAAAAGGGGTCTACACTACACTGGAATTTTATCATGCATTCTCATTCTAGGTTGATAGGCTCGAAGTCATGATAGTAGACATTGATAATCAGCTTTGGAATGATGCATGATTGAGTACTGTTTGACTATTTGTTGTATTGTCAGTTTGTGACATAAATTGTTGCATCACCATGTGTGTAATTTTTTAAAGATCTAGCTTCATTTTATGCTAGATTATAGAATATTCTGTAATCCATGTAGCTAACCGGGGTTGTTGGTATTATTTATAAAAGTTAAACAGCTTTTTAAGGTTTTTATGCTGCCAAGTACTTTTCTTGTGTGTGATCTATCTCTCTTGCCAATAATTTGGGATTTGTTACATTGATGGGAGGGATTCTTTTTGCTTTGCTTACCATGCAATTAACATCCATAGCTCTCCTTCCCCGAGAAAAAACAAGGGTTTTTTTAGTGCTGTGAGGAACATTTTATACTTAGATAACTTCTTACTGTTATGGTCTAATGTTCTTGTTAATGTTGAATTGTACAGGTGGACTTACAATGATCCACTTCGTGCAAAGTATAATGAGAAAATGGCAGCAGTGAACGCACCCATAGCAAAACCTAAAGGAAGCAAAAAATTGAAGGATTGGGAATCTCGATGAATTTGAAGCTGTCCTTTCAGTTATTAGATTATGGAAAAATACCAGATTCGATATGCCGTATCCTATGTATGCTTGTGTTCTTTCTTAGACAAAAAGGTGAAGTAGTTCATCATGGCTTACGCATGATCATTGAGGGCAGTTCATGTAGATTGTAATTGGGATTTATGATTAGCTTATCCGGATATTCTTTCTCAGTTAATCAATGGTAGCCGATTAAGAGTTATGTGGGTTTAACAGTTTATGACTGTGATTTCCTTTCTTGTTTTGTCATCACTTTGACTTTATTACTGTTTAGTTATGTGGGTTTTATGGAGTTTGTCTATATTGGTGCGTGGGGAACATATTAGGTCTGCTTTCGCTTGAAGTTCTAAATTTTGGATGAGCAAGACTTCATAATCAGCGTTCAGCAAAGTCACTTTCTTCCTTTAATGTGTAAAATCATTTGCTTTATTGTCAATCTTTTTGGTTCAGGAATGGAATTTATGCAATAAAAATTAAAATCTTTGTTCTAGTCATTTGTCCTACAAAATTGTTTACCTTTCTTTTTTCTTTTCCCATTTTTTTCACTCCAAGCCTCAAAACCTACACTTTGGTTAAGAAAACCTAAAACTTAAAAGAGACATACGGAAAAAATACATACTCTCTATATTTTTTTTCAATAAAAGAATAAACATGATTTAAAATATTGATGTGCAACTAAAAAGGCTCGATCACAATTCACACACATCTTATGTAGTCATACGCTAACACCTAAAGCAATCACCCCTTGGGAATTAGCAGCTTAGGAAGGGCTTGGTTTCTCTTTTCAATTGTAGTTTTTAGGAGGTACTACAATTTTTTTTTTCTCTTTGTAATTATTTTCACTAGATGCAGTTAAAAATGGCTTCTTGTTAAGCAAGTTTGAAGAAATGCAAAGCTAGCCCATAGTTAATATGCATACTAGTATGCAAACTTGGATGACTATTAAAGCTGAAATGGTGGGTGGAGATAGGGATTCAAAGAAACCTAACAATGGTGCTAACGGCATTTCTGGAGTACCTGTAAATCTAATACTTGATCTATGTTATAGCATAATTATAGCAACTGATCTATGTTATAGGGCACTTGATCTGCAGCTAGCTGTGTCATATTCAGTATTTAGCTAAGAAGCACCGACACTCCTTAAAAAACAAAAATTCAACGTATCGGATACGCGTATCGAAAACGTATCGGACATATATTGTTTGGTAATCGATATCCTGTATCATCGAGAACGTATCGAAAACGGTGTATCGGTGCTTCATAGGTATTTAGTACCCTCAGAGGATTAGTTATATAAGAGAACCTTACAGAAAATTTCATATAATTTAAAAGTTCCAATCAAATTTGATGAACAACAGAAAGATTATATGAATGCATCATTTTCATCAACAACCTTAAAAGATCTTTGCATGAAGATCCACTCAAGAATCAGACCTACAACGATAATATTTAGAGCAGCCTCTATTATAAGGATTTGCAGGTGGAGGAAGACACCCTCCAGTTTTACTATAAGCTTCACCAGTGGCACCATCATTACAAACTGGTTTGTCTCTCTTCAGTGCTCCATCTGAAATGTATCTCTTCTGCTCCATAAACCTTCTGCTTATTTCTGACTCCATCAGCATCTCATCTTCTTCATTGCATTCAGCTATGGAACCATTGCATGTGCTTTCATGACTTGTCCTCCATGAGAACACAGTTCTGTTCAAATGCATAAAGCTGAAGAGCATAAAATAGCATAAGCTCAGAAGTCTAATGGTGGATTTTGAGGCCATTCTTGTGTTCTGTGTCTTGGTTGGATGTTTCCTTCCACTCTGAAGCACTATAAAGAGAATAATAATATATGACAGCACCTATTAGAAAAGTCGCAAGTGGACACTGCATTAGTGATAAACTGATGGAGCGCACTTCACCAAACTTTTTGGACAACATGGAGTTTATGTTATTTTCCATATGCTACAGATGTGAAGACTAATGGTTTACTCTGTTAATGATTGATTGTATATGTATGAGATAATTGAGATTAGGTGGTTCTTGAAGGAGAAAATTATAATATGTTAAAGGGTTTTATAATTCTCATTTAACATGAGAATTACAATTTTCCTACACACTCTTCGGTTTCCGTGCTGACATGGGTCCTACATATAATTTTTTCTAACACATGGATCCTACATGTTTTTTATCTCTACAATATGAGATTTCAATTCTCCTTTAACATGAGAATTATAAAACCGTTAAATGGGGAATGTTACTCTTATACCATTGATAACTAAGAATTCATGAGCAATGTTATGTTATATATAGACTAAGGATTTGCTTTTTTTGCATATTGTAGATAAGTTATCTGTAGTAATTCTAATACAATGTTATTTTGTGACGGAAATCATGATATTTTTGTAATCTTAATTTATTTAGGGTTATAATAGTCTTTATAATTATGATTTTTTAATATTTCAATCCAAAACGACGTCGTTTTAGGAGTAAATGCAGATAATTTATATGCAGTAACTGTAGAAATATTTTTCTCATAGACTAATTCAAATATGAGATTACTCTTTCTCATGTTGTATAGAAGATAATTTTATCTCTTACTTATATATAAAATTGTATGAGATTTATGCTCTCTTTTTTTATCTCTTTTTTTTTACATGAACCCATGTAAGCCCCATATATTTTAGGGTTCTGTTTATCTCATTTTACATGAGATAAACAACTCTCCTAAACAAACAAAAAAGGATTGGGTCCCACCACTTTTTTTTCCCTCTTCTCTTATCCGTGAGTCCCACTTAAACTTTTATTTCTACAACATTAAATAATTTTTTTCCTACCACATAAGAAAAATATATCTCTATATTTTGTGTGTTAGTATGAGAAACATTAACTTAAAAAAATTAAATATAATGTGTTGGGACAGTACAAACATAATAATTGCTCGATGCAATAATCATCTACAAGTAAAATATCATGTCATTAAAAAAAGGGGGTAAAATGCCCAAGGGATATTCTAATTCCATGCCAAATAGTACCTACTTATTTGCAGACACACACACAAAAAAAAAAAAAACTATTTATAGAAAACACGTGGTTGCTTATGTGACATGTGATCATATTTTATTGGTTCTCATTTTTGTTCCTTCTACGGCAAAATCACGGGCCATAAAAATTAGTGCTGAATGAAGTAAAAATGACGTGGGTAAATAGTTATATAGTTCTTGTTTTTGCTACATAAACAAAAAGTGGCGTTAGGTAAATGGGATTATCATGACAACAAGGAAAAGGAGAAAACAGAAGCAAAGGTGTGTTAATATAAAGTATTTGGTACATTTTCACCAAGTTGCCCCACCTACACTCCGGTCTTCATAACGATGGACCTTAAAATGCACTTGATTGCTAGGTCCAATGGATTTTTCTTGACTATAATAATTAATAAAGCGAAGACATAACTTTAGTTTTTTTCATACAAATCTCAAATTGTTGCACTCGTGGGAAATGCAAAACCAAGGATGGAACTATTGATTTGCGTGTGTTATTTGAGGTGGTTCCAATCATTTTCTTAGACTATTTTTACCTTTTAATTACAAAAAACCATATCTATATATAAAAAAAAATAAAAAAATCACTCCCTGTTATACCTAATTAGTGAATATAGGATGGAAAAAATCCTTATATGCAGTTTTACCCTTGTATAATTAAAAAGAAAATGTTTTGTGGATTCGAACTCCGATTCACCCCCTTTACAAAAACCATATCTAAATGATACTATTTTTACCTCAAGCATTTCCTTGAGGTGGAACTATATTTATCATTTTCTAAACCCAACCATATCTATATGATACTATATTAGAAAAAATATTTATCCTTTTAAATGACACAACTTATATCATTTCACTCTCACAAAAAAGTGGGACCCACACCTTTATTTTTTTTGTCAACTCTCTCTCCTCCTTTATCTATCTCTTTCTTTATCTTAAAATGACACAGCTTTACATCCTTTAAAATGACGCACACTTTACCTTACTATATTAATTTCATTATGCTCAAAGCGAAAGCCTGAATAATTTCTACACAGATAACATGATGATGTAGGGTAGAGTTGTCAAAACGGGCTACCCCGGCCCGTTAGGCCCTAGCCCGCGCGGGCCAGGACCAAAAAGCCCACAGGGCCAAACAGCCCACATATTAACCAGCCCGCACGGGCCAAAAATTCATATAACCCAACGGATTAGGGCCAGCCCGCGGGCCACATTAAAAAATATTGTGCACCATTTTTTCATATGAATTACATGCTATATCACAGTAATTAAAATCAATCTATTTTATTTCATCCAGATACTCATTAATACTTTAGAGTTTAGACATAGTAGTGCTCAATAAACCACGTAGAATCGTAGATCAAGACATCAATTCCTCGAAATCAGATAATAAAAAAAATTACCAAAGGCTTACAGCCTACAGGGGCAAAAAAATAAAAAATAAAATAATAACGCTGTACAGTGTACACTACAATTGGGAGGTTAGTTGGGAGCATTAACGCGAAGCAGTAATAGTAATATCTTTATCTTTACCCAAAATTCATAAGAAAAAGTAAAAGAAAGAGAACCAAGAGCCTAAAAGGGATTGTGATTGTGATTTTGATTTTGAAGCTCAGTTTCCTTTGTTATTTTTATGTTTCGATTAACATGACTTGTTATTAGTTAGTAAGCGATTTGACTCAAGTCTGGTTGTTGTTTGTTTCTGAAGTATGAACAACAATTGCAAGCGACTCTTCCTGCAGAGACCTCATTTGCTTTGCAATGAATGCTTCTTTCTACCAGCCCGCGGTTGACCCTTCTGTAACCCCAAAAAAATGAGGGCCAAAAAAAATGGGCTGAAAAATAAACCTACTATATGAGGGCTAAAAATTGGGAGGGCTGAAAATGAGGGCTGAAGGGGTGGCCCATGGGGTTAGGGCCTTTTTGACAGCTCTAATGTAGGGGACAAAGGGTGAAATTTTTAGCCTCACTAGAGCAATTTCTACTAACTTCAATTTTATTAGACAGTTATCACAGTTCAAGCCTAAAGCTTCAAACAGTCTCTGCATACTTTAACTTCAATGTATTGTGGATCACAGTATTTTCCATTCTGTATGATACAAAATAGAATAGGATTGTCATCCAAGGATTAGGACTCTACATAATATATTGTAAAATCTCTCTTGTGCATGTATGATGATGCCATTGGCACTCTGTGGTTTATTTGTATAGATTGTCTATTTGCTCCCTGTATTGAGCCACAACTCTATCCCTTCGAATTTTCATGGTTGGTGTCATTAGACCATTATCAATCTGTCATTCCAAAAAAATGATCAACCAAATCCTGTAATGTGAATAACATGAAAAACATACTTTGCTTTAAACTCCAAATCTAACCGTGAATGGTTCATTTACAAGAAGGATTGGTCCAATTTGAAATGGAGATTCTGACATCCTGCATGATGAATAAGACAGGAAGAATGGGGAAAAGCAAATAAATTAAGATCAAAGTTTAGGCAAGAAATCCGGTTAGTGAACACCAGATAGGGAACATGTGAACTTTTTCTTTCCCTTCCATTTTGTTTTGGTCATGAAGAAACATAACTTTGTACCTTTTCCCTTCAATTAAGAAACTTGTTTTGGCTTTTCTTAAGGAATCTAGCTATGGTAAGTGAAATACTGTCATCCTTATCCACGGTTTATAACAATAATAAAATCTGAGCTTAAATTGCCAATCACTGAACCAAAACTCGCTTCATACTCTTCCATATTACAACATAGCTTCTGCTCATTTATTCCACATTTAGCAAAGGAAAGAACTTCACAGATGTAATTTCATTCTCTTTCATGAGGAAAATCATGACACATAAGGATGTACAAGTGTCAAATATGGCAGGGGAAGCTTTTGGTGAAAGTTGGCAGAAGAAGAATAATTTCTCCAACTGCACTTTGGTGGAATTAAATGAGGAGGTTGAGGTTCTGCTAATAAATACAGATCTCCTCTTAGTTTTAATCGTCCCCTTACAGAAAAAATTTCATGTGAACCCTTGGGATTATTTCTCCTATTTTATAGAGAGAGAGATTATTCTACTATGTCAGAGTGTAATTATTTTCTCCTTGTATTTAGAGTACTCCTGCCTAGGTTTTTCTCTTATCAATTGAGGGCATTAAATATTGTGTATCAGTTTCCAATTTTTTTCTCACTTTATTTTAGCTACTATTCCCATAACTCTGGTACCCAACAACAAGAACACTCAAATAAGAGTGCCAAAGGGACATATTTAATTCTGACCATAAAAAAATTAATTGGCTACAAAAAAGTTAATTTACTCTCATTCACTCTCATGAACTTCAAGTAAAGCTAATTAACCATATAGCCAAACATTGACCTTTACTGGAAACAGAATAACACTAATATAGCACAGAGATATCAGCAAAGGCATACATTTTCTGGCATTCATTACAAGAAATAGAAGTGAGACAAGTCTTACCAGGTCTTTAATTCTTTATACATTAGCCTCGTCAATATTTCCTCACTAACAACGTCTGAACTGTTGGAATCTATAATTGCCAACTCCCTTGCTACCTTAAGAACTTCTTCTTTGTTGGGAACGATTACAGCTCCTAGACGTCGCTTATCCTATATGTCACAGTTATCACCAATAAGGAAAATCATTACATTTTGTACTATCTTACATACAGTTAATACACACAGCTTGAGCTATAAAAGTTGAAGAAATTAGGAATTCACCTGGCCAACAACAACAATTTGTTGAATTAGGCTACTCCTTAGGGCAGCTTCTTCAAGTTCCGCTGGTTCAACATTTTCACCTTCTCTTATGAAAACAAATGGTTAGTACTTACATAAGGGGAAAAAGAAAATTGACGATCAGAAGGATTTTGTGCAGAGAGAAAAGTTGCAATTAAGGTTCGAAAAATGAAAATTAACCCCAAGCCACGTGGTAAACATATGACAACTAAGACAGCCAATCATTAATTACAAGTTGTGCATATACAAGAAGCCATACAGTGAAGTAAATTACAAACAACATTTACTGAATTTCTTTCTTTTTTTTCCATTACAAAGTAACTGAAATTTGGAATTTTTTAAGAAATTATATGATTCTGTTAACAAAATATCCAATTGAGTTCTAGGAGCCCAAAGAAATTATTGATTTGAGAATTTTTTCTGTCTTCAAAACTTTGTCCAGTCTCGTTAATGTTCTATGATTTCTGAGGGTGTGATCAAACCAATGTAATCAGTGGATAGCCCATGAACTAAATTCATTTAGGTTTATATATGTTTGTATAAATATGAGAGTCACATAAACAAGTTTGAACAAAATTCAAGCACCGGATTTTTCTTATTCATTCATGTTCGGGAACAACTTGTTTATAACTTATTAATAAGATTATATATTATTCATTATTGCTTAGCTAAATATATTACACTGTATTGAAACTTCTGTTATACCTGTTAAAAGCACAATAGTGTCCTTAGCACGGCCATCAACAACAATCACACCGCCGGAGTTACGACTTCGCCCTGTTGAATGGTGGGGAACAATCCACCCTAAATCACCAGTATACAGCCAGCCATCCCCATCCAAGGCCTTACTTGTAGCTAAAGGATTCTAATACAAGAATTTAAGACACGTAATTATCACAATTTAATCCAGAAAACATCAATAAGACCGCAAGATGTGTACGTGAGGGTCACTTTTTGACTCCTCTACCTATAACATGGGTTGCTGCAATATCATGGAAAAGGTGTTTGGTGTTTCATGATAAAGCTGCAACTACATTGCCAATGAGAGTTGGCTGTATGAGTAAACAACAATGGTTCAGTTATAGGGTTCAATTCGTGTGGGTGGTCCTTCATGTATGTCATTTTTAAGAACCACCGCAAGTCCTCACTTTGGCTTATGGCATGCCCTCACCTTACAATGAACCAACCTCATCCCTTCTCAAATATATTGTACACACAAAAGAAAATAAAACTATAATTCAGTATAAAGAAAGTATTCTTCATAATATGCTGTATGTGCCCTCTAAACAATTATGAATTTGTGACAAATCTCTCTCTCACACACACAAACACACATACGCAAACAGAAAATATTCACATTTTGACAAAGCAAATTACCTTGAAGTATCCTTTCATCACTGGTGGGCCCCTGATTTTCAAAATGCCCTTTGAACCAGGTGGAAGAACTTCATCAGTTTCAGAATCTACTATTTTGAATTCTGTATGGTGAACTGGATGCCCAACAGATCCGATAACCTTCAAAAGATTGCATCCTTAACATTCACAGATAAAAGCACCACGCTTTGCAGACTCCACTTACACAGAAATCAAAAGAATGCAAATTATGCAATTATTATGAATGCCGTGCTCTAGATAGGGAATTATTATAAAAGGAAGGACTTTGTGCTTCAGGTCTAGATGTGTTTGAGGCATTGGTGAATAATTTGAGTTTGACTCCTTAAATAGTTGTGTAAGTTTTTTTGGTTGAATAAACAAGCTCAAGCTTAGCTTGTAATTTTAGATAAAAAATGATATGGATAATAATTTATATATTTTTATTACTTGTAATTTATCTAAAAAATTGTACCGAACTTTCATGTTCAAAGAATTTTTTAGTCTTTTTCTTCTTGTTTTTACTTCATCTTGTAGCAAAAAAAAATGCATACTAAATACTAAACTAATAAACTTAAAAATATTAGAAGAGATTTGATAAAGAGAAGGAAAACAAACAAGTCATAAATGAATTAGACATACCGAGCTCAAGCTTTATATTTTTAAACAAGCCATGCCCGGTCTTTAACTTTGAATGGTTTTGTCGAGATATATAAAATCATTAATGTAACCTCACCCAATAGCTTAAGCTTTTGGGTTGAATTGGTTCTTTACATGGTATCAAAGTCTCGGTGTACCGGGTTCAATCCTCACCGCCCCCACTTTCTTTCTAGTGGAATTTCTTTCTTCGCACAGGTAGGTGGGCCTGTGTATTGTCCATCCTTCAAGCCCAGTGGGCTCTCGTGTGAGGGGACGTGTTGAGATATATAAAATCATTAATGTAACCTAAACCAATGGCTTAAGCTTTTGGGTGTAATTGGTTCTTTACAGGTTTAAATAAATGAGTCAAACTTGAGCATCATCTTTCTTTCACAAATCAAGCCTGAACTTCAAGTACTTGGCTTGACTCTTACACTCTACTCTAAATTCCTAACTCTGCTATTAACAGATTAAGTAGGATACTTTGTCAAAGAAACAAAAGAAAAAAAAAAACAACTTGATATAACCAGTTATTTCAGTTGAAGATTTTAATAATAATCAATTTTCAAGTAAATGTACAGTTATACACACAGTGGTATATGCAGGAAGCAAATTTTCTAAGCAATACATTGCTTACATTACATCTAAGTCGTCGAGCAGCAATAACTGGTGAAGTTTCTGTTAAACCATATCCATTCTGCACTACCACACCAATTGCCTGCACATTATAAAAAAGCACTAATGTGAAGTGGATTCCAATAAATGTTTACTAGTTACAAGTATGGATTATCAGACCTCAAAAAATTTATCAACTTGCTGGGGCAAACTACCACCACCACTTATTCCAGCCTGCAAGCATCAGAAAGTTTCTCTTGTCAAACCTCAATTTCCAGAATCATGAATAATGAAACAATATGGTGCATAGTTTAGATGAATGATGTCACAAAACCCAGGGAGGGGGAACAAGGTCCAATCCCAAGAAGGGCAAAAGAAATAATATAACCACTACCATACAACCAAAAATTAGGGAAAAAGAAGATAGAAGACAACTGGGACCCTTGACATCTACTCCACAAGGATGCCTTTTTACTTTGCAAAGCTAGAGTTAATGCACAATTGGATTATCTCAAAAAGAAACCATGCTAATGGTTTTTAATTGCATAAACTCCTAATTTGAGAATTCTCTTGTTTTCTCTAAGCAAAGGGACCAAAGAAGACAGTTAGAACCATCTTCCATAGACTACATTTTCTTACTTCTATTGTTGTTGCAGCCCAGAAAGTCCTTCACCATAGTGGCTAGTGTCATCAATGAGGCACCGGGAAGAAAAAGACAAAGGGGGAAGAACATTAGACCTTAGCCAAAAGGCTGATAAAGAAACTCTTTTATCGGGTAATCAGAGTAGCATAGCCACAGAGAACCATTTTCTTGAATGCTCCAAATTTTCAGTAGTTGTCAGGTTTGAAGAAGGAAAGGGAAAATAAAAAAAAAAAAAGTTCATTCTGGTTTTGCATTACATCTTAAAACACTATATGGCAGTGAATTACATCTTATTAGGTGCAATTTCGCAATCATAACTTATCCTGAATACACTCAAACAAGTTTATCCTTGATACACTCAACTAAGTAATCAGCACCTTACGTGTACCAGAACAAATACTAACATCTCAATAGGCTGCCAGTCAAAAGTCTGTTAAAAAATCTATTTGATAATAAACTTTTCTTCTCGAACTCTTACTTTACAATCAGAGAGAATGATGAGAAGATGAGACACAAACGAGAATTATAGAACAAGGAAAACAATTGACAGAAAATATTATGAATAAGCTTTTTGGAAAAGTACAAAATGTGGGATCCAAGTTAAGAATATTTCCAATTGGGAATAATTAACAACTCAATTGGTTAATGAATTTGTTGGAAATTCAAATGTGAATGATGAGTAATGAAGTCCCGCATTAGTTAGAAATGAACTAAATAAGAATCATATAAGTGGAAAAGCCCCATAGACTCGTTGCCTTAAGGTTTTGGGTTAACATGCGGTGACAAGTTCACTTATTGTGATTTAGGCTTCATGCCTTGCTTTGGGCTCCCATTGACCATACCTAACAAAACTTTTTTCCAAGCAAGATACAGAGAGTATGATAGGACCCAATCAGAGATGCAGCAAAATAACTAATAAGAAAAGAGTATTTTGGCCCACGAGGAACACCTTCTTGATTTTCTGTATATTGATAAGCTGAAATTACAAGCAATAGTAATGAAAATAACAAAGACTCAAGCTACTACAATGGAGGTTTTCCTATCATTACGAAGACAGAAAATGTAAAGAAAGAAAGATACAATTCAACACATTCTAGAGGTGTTGATTCTCTCCCAATCTGGTTTCCCAGCCCAAGAAGTCCCAAATTTCTCATCCCCCCATGCTCACGCCACTCTAGACCTTTTATTTCCTCTACTAGCTTTGCCACCTCAGCATTACTTCATTCTCTCCTCTAACAAACTCAGCCTTCAAGAATATTCTAACTAACAACATTTTCCCTCACCAATAATCCCCTGTAACTCTTCCTAGCCTATACCTTTAGGAGCATCCTATCAGAGTATTGCACATCACAAAATGTGACGAACAATAAAATAAAGAGAACCATACAATAAAAGTATTAGAAAACAATAAAATAGAAGAATAGAATACCTTTGATATTCCAATAACATAATGGACTTTACTGTAGACGAGTTTCCTTGCCAGAATATGAACTGGAAATAATATTGTGGCAATAATTCTTGCCCCCAACCAGTCTAACATTGAATGGACATACGAAGGCTGCTGCTTATTCTTTGTTAGACATTTACCCTACAAACTATTTAAAATTTAGTAAAAGCAATATCTTTGGAGAGAATTAGTATTACAATATTCGTATACTTGTTTAAATTTATTAAGAAAAAAAGTGGTGCTGATATATAAGGATTTATTAAGAGATAATGTTCCTAAAGCAAAGAAAAACATAATTATTGATTAAGATTTTTTCATCAAAAATTAAGAAAAAAGGGGGGGGAAGCATTAAGAATCACAATAGACTTCAAGAATCATGTTAAACACTTCAGATATCATACAAAAAGATCTGATGACCAGACCTCGTAAATACGCTTATACTCCATGTATGCTAAGCTGACATTTATGAATATCAGTGCGACAAGCTTTCTAACCAGGGAGCCTGTAGATATCTGCTTCTGGATCCCACTGCAGAGGAAACAATCATGAAAAACAATGAAAGTTATGCTTCAAGAAACATAATCCTTACAATGGAAAAAGCCCGAGATATGATTCAGGTAATTAGGATTCCAACATCATAATCAAAATAAGAACATAGATTTCTCACAAAATAAACAAAAATTTCCTTTAGCACTAAACTTTTTATTTCCCCCTAATAATGTTTAACAAACTCATTGAGGATTGAGAGCACTTGTTAAATTGATGCTTTCAATTAGTTGACTTCCAATGTCAAACACACCATAAAAGTATCAACAAAGGTTACTTAAATTTTTTCCCATAAATTATATAGAAATGTCAAACGTGTGCCTAGAATGTGGATCATAAAGTAAAGATTTATTGATAGGGTGGATGAAGTTCAAGGTCAAAGAAAAGATAAAATAAAAGACAGTAAAAACCAAACAGGACACATTCCAGATTAAAACTCCCCAATTTGTTTGAAGATTTATTTGAGTAATTGCTCTAAACTATATACCATTGTACTAGAAAAGTTATCGCAAAAACATAAATAAACAAAAAGAAAAAGAACATCAAAAGATTAACTTGGTTTAACATTGACTTACAACCAAGGGAGAGGACAATAGCAATTAGCAAAAGTTGACTATCAAAATAAATTACTGTTTTTATGTAACAAACCCAAACCCCAATTTCACCTAAAAACCTCTTACCCACAAATAATTTTCTAAAGTATGCTAGAAATTCCCATTTAATTGATGTTACTCACACTGCCAAAGAACAATAACAGGACTATCTATATTTTGGAACCTAATACTTGGTTAAAAGCTAGACCATTTGTTTATTTTCTTCTTCTCTGGATAAAATAAGAAATTTTGATATCAAAATTTAGTTTTACTCTTTTGAAAAAATCTTCTTTCTTCCTATATGTTACACATGGGTTTTTAAGCTTTTATAAAATAAAATCAAGAAACACAAGAACAAAACCTTGACTCATTATTTCACGCTACAGATTGCAGGAATTTTCCAATCATCTTCTCCATCAAAATTCATAGCTCACCTCAAAGCATTGGTAAAAAACCAAATTCATGCATCATACTGAGGAGTGGTTTTGAATTTTGACAAAATACACCATATTTAATATAATACATAATGCAAGTGCTTTACATATGAGATATCATCAATTCAATATGTACTCATACAATTCCTAGAAGAGGATTTACCTGTATAATGTTTCAAAAACTAAAGGAACAGAAATCAAATAGTGTGGTTGATAACGTTCCAAATCATCCTAGAAAGTAAGAAAAGGAGAGGATATTAATACATGTGCATTTAAATAACAAAATAACCAATTTGGCCCATGCAGCAATGCATTCATAATAATAATAACAATAATACATTATAATCATCACAATCATTATTTTTTGAAAGTTGTTTACTGAGACAATAATCCATATATTCTTCATCATTTTATTTGGCCAAAAAACTGGCCTTTAGCATTTTCCTTTTTCAATCCTTAACATTGAAGTCACATTGCAACTGTGTAAGATGCCACATTTCTGTAATGTTTCCACATAGGATCAAAGTAATAATACCTTTAGGTTTCTCACGATTGTGTATACTTGCTCAATACCGTATGTGAAAATGAAATACTCACAAGCTCTTTCGTATGCATGCCAAGGTGGTAGCATGCTTAGAAGTCTATCCCCAACTTCAGCAGGTACAATGTCCCATAAATTTTTTATCTAGAAATTGATCAACTATACATCATCAAAGGTAAGTTAAAAGCCAAGTAGCCAACAAAATAAACCAACTGAAACTCATAAAGTTTTGCAAGCTAATTGTTAGAGATATAATATATAAAACAATGTGATCAAGTGGTCACGAGTTCGATCCTCGCACCCCTCATTCTATTAATAAATAATTAAATATTGTGAAGTTTCTAAGCAAAGGTAGGTGGGTGTGTGCATTTTCCACCCTTCAAGGCCAACATGCTATTGTGTGAGGAGTATAATATATAAAACCACTAATATGGCCTTTGTTAGAGAAGATATATGATATGGACCAACTCAAAAAATACAGAACAAACAGCAATCACAGGTAAACAGTGGTCTGAATATTCAATTCTCCATATATTTATCAGTGACAAATATAATCAGAGACAATTTAACAGAGACACTGCGGAAGAAAGAAGATTACATTGAAACAAAGGGAAATTAACAATGCAAAAAGACAAAAGATAGGTGTGAGACAATTGGAGAGGCTTCACTCTCACCCAAGGTTGCAATCCAACTTCCCAGATCATTTCCCCAAGTGCCCAGCACCCCTTCTTCACCATCTAGCGTAACTAACTTGCTCCTTCCGCACTTGCATTCTGTTGGAGGGCATTCTCGTCCATGTCTTCACTTGGACCATTAGCCTTGCCACTCACAGCCTTTTTACCCACCCATAGCATTAAAGCCCCAAATCCTCCTATTCTTATTCCTTTGGTAGACTTGCACGGGTGGTGTTGTATCAATATAATATAAAACCATCAATATGACCTTCACCTAACAGCTTAAGATTTTGGGTTGAATTGGTTTTTTATATGGTATTGGAGCCTCTGGGAACAAATGATCATAAGTTCCATCCTCACCACTCTTATTCTATTAATAAATAATTAAATATTATGGAGCTTCTTAGCATAGGTAGGACCATAGGAGGGAACTATGCATTGTCCGCTCTTCAAGTCCAATGAGCTCTTGCGTGAGGTGGGCGTGTTAGAAAAATTGAATATAAAAACTATTAAGTGGCCTTAATCTAACATTTTAAGCTTTTAGGTTGAACTGATTCTTTACACTAATTAAAATAAACAAGAAAGCCACAAGGAATGAGGTTAAAAATATGCAAAGAAACAAATGGCTACTTGTAGGTTGTAGCCGATGGACCATATTTTTAAGGGCCTATCTGTTCCCTAACACCCAAATTTTGAAGAGAAACATTTTAAGCTTTTATAATTGTAGAGGAAGATTGAGGTAAAAATCTAAGATATCATCAAAATTTGGCAATACAAATAAAACATATTTGCTTTATCTTAAAAAAAACAACTTACAGATTGACCCATGGTTTATTCCACCTTAACCTGAATTATTGAAGGACAAATTGTGTAGGTTGATGGATTGAAAGTTAAAAAAACAAAAAAATACCACCAAAATAGATTGGTTAAACGGAGTAACATGTTGAGTCGACCGATTTTGCTACCCTTATTTTCTTACATGATTAATTTTGTATGTGGTTTCTGAACAAGTTTGTCAATTTCAAGCCTATCAATCTTTCACTGTATAAGATACTTGAAATTCTTAAGTTTGAACATGCACAAAATCCAACTACTGCTAGAGTAGACTATTTACTATGCATGTTTTTATTTAGAACATTATTGGTATTACTAAGTATAATTCTTATTCAAAATGAAATTACAAATTATGTATTCCCAAATATATATAAGTATAATTTTTTTTCTCTCTTCATAAAACATATTAGTACAAGTGTTGTATTTTTATTGGGCAGATGTAGGTAAGATAATAGTATATTAGAAATTTCGGCTTTGAGAAATCAATTTTTTTTCTTAACATTTTTTTTGAAAATTATATATATATATTTTTTATTTTAGCTCCTCTGAAGCATTATTTATTCTTCTCGTTCCGACCCAAACAAACTCTTCCAAACTTCTAACTTCATCATAGCTTTTAAGTTTTAACGCAGCTACGTATAAACTCAGTTGAAGAAATCATGCATATTACAGGATATCGGAAAAAGTTTATTCCGATAAAAAAAAAAAAAGATGGCAGGACTGAAGGTTATGACTTTTACCCAAAAAGGAAGACCAGAATGGGGAAGACAGAGCTAAGGATTTCAGGTCACAATGTTTAAATAGTTCCCCGGGACCAAGGTTATGTGCAGATAAGAAATTTACCTGTCTCTCACGTGTTTACATGCAAAAAATGTAACTGTTGATCATGGGAGTCAGTGGCGGACTTGCTTTGTTGCCCCGTGCAGACATGAACTTTCAAATAATTTTTTTTGAGTAAATACCTTTTTTGGTCTTTAGCAAATCTCATGATGCTCGCTTTAGTCCCTAACAACGCTGTTCGTAGTCCCTAAAAATTCAAAATAGACCCATTTAGTTGAAATCGTGGTCCCTCACAAATTCAAAAAAGATCCACGTTAGTCCCTCAAAAGGACTAAAATGGGTCCACTTTGAATTTCTTAGGGACCACGAATAGCCTTTTTATTTGCTAGGGACTAAAGCGGGCATCATAAGATTTGTTGGAGGACCGAAAAAAGTATTTACTCTTTTCTTTACAAAAGGGATAATTAGGTAAGAGTAAAGCTTTTTTTGGTTCGTTAATAAAAAATACGGTTTCCACATTCGTCCCTTACATAAAAAAAATAGTCCTGAGGTCCTTAAGAAATTCAAAGTGGACCCATTTAGTTGAAATTGTGGTCCCTTACAAATTCAAAAAGTCCCACATTAGTCCCTCAAAAGGACTAAAATGGGTCACTTTAAATTTTATAAAGACCACGATAATAATTTTTTTTATTAGCGACTAAAGTGGAGACTGTGTTTTTTGTTAGGGATCCAAAATGGATTTTACTCATTAGGTAAAGATGAAATAAAGATGAAAAAAATTCCTTCTCCAGTTCTCGTACTTCCCCTTGCATCATCAACCGGCCATGTTTTTTGGGGTTTGCTTTCAGCTTTTGTGCCTTATTATAGCTTAAAAAAGAGGATTGATACTGGGTTTGACATTCTCAAATGAGTTAATCTCTAGAGATTATGGCCTTCCCTGTGATTTTGCTTGCCTTCTATACAGGTAGTGTTGACTTTTTTATTCACCATAATAAATAGAACGATGATATTTGATGGTACACAGTGGCGGACCCAGGAATTTTATTGAGGGGGCGAAAAATGAAAATACCTCTTCATAATTAAAAGTACTTCAAATACAATACAGACCTAATATGCAAAAATACTCTACGTGTTTTCATATTGTTAAACTCATCTATAATTGAATCCGTGCTAAAACTCAAAACAATTTCTTTTTCAATGTATGTAATCAAAGAATCATTAAGAAATTGGTCTTCCATTCTATTTCGAAGCCTAGTCTTGATTATCTTCATAGCTGAGAAAGATCTTTCTGTAGTTGCTGTAAAAATTGGAAGAGTGAGTACAAGTCTAATCACTCTATCAATAAGAGGGTAAATAATGGACTTTCCAGTTCTTGCTAGCCCTTGACATAATTCTGATGTAGTTGATAAATTAATCAAATATGGATGTTTAGGAATGTCAAGATCAAAATGTTGTAACTCCATCTTTAAATGCAATTTTTCCTGTTCTGTGAAATCTCTAGAATAAAATTTACTAACAAGTTTGCAAATATCATCACTGTTAAATGAATTCTACCTGTTTCTTGGATCTAAAGCCATGCTCAAAGCAAGTAATTCTACAGTATTATCATTGAACCTGCTATTTGATTCTTGCAATTGATAATCAATTGTAGCACAAAAGATATTTACCCTATAAATTTTTTCAGTAGAAAAATCACCTTGTTCATTTCGAGCACGACCTCTCATTCTAATATATTTTGCACTCATATCTGGAATGTAAATGTCATGTTTTATGCAAAATTCTTGAACATGAACCAAGAAAGCTTCCCAGCCTGTCTCTCTTAATTTCTGAAGTAACTCTTTTGTAGTTGAACCAAGATGTAAAGCATTTGAAATATTCAAAAGCCATCATTAATTTCAGACACAAATAATAACCAAGAAGCTTATAGCATTAATCATTAATTTCAAAAATAAAATCCTTCTTCCTTGGAGATTTAGAATACTTATTTAATTATTTCCTTTATTAATACTGATTTTTCAAATTAATTTTTGAGTTTAAATCACAAATCAAATCTTTATTTATTTTTTTATATTAAATCACAAACCCAGAACTTAGAGGCTTCTGTGTTTATCCGCTCTTATAATACCATTCTTGCAAATTTAAATTGTGTTTGTGAGAAATAAAATAGGTCAAATGAGATGTCATTGCATAGATCTCGAAAAGTTATGTGAAATCAAAAAAAGAATTATCTGATTTGGATACCCGAGTCTAATGTTATGCCCTTCAGAAATTTTACGATTAAATTGTAATATTTTTTTTTATAAAAAAAATTGTGACATGTGTCAACACCTGATGAGTGACGCCTAAAGTAGGCGTGATTGCCTCTTGAGTGATGCCCAATTTAAGCGTAATTGGTGACGATCAATTTATACGTAATTGGTGATGCCTAAATTGGGTGTGATATTGTGCAATAAATATGTAATTATTTCTAAAATTGTCATAAATTCATATTTTTTTATTTAAAAAATAATAAATCAATTTTTTTGCCGTTTTTCACATCAATAGTGGAATAGGAATAGAAACAGAAAAAAGTTGAGTGTTATGTGATATGGAGGGGAATTTTATATTAAAATTTTTTTATAACAAATAATTTAATAATATTACTCAAATTTTATTTTATATATATATATATATATATATATATAATTCTTTAAATTGGGGGGCAGTGCCCCCCTAGCCTCCCCAGGTCCCCCCTGTGTACAAGAGTATATTCTCATATTTGGTAAGATTTTTTTGGGGGGAGGGAGAGGTAAATGATTGGTCAAACTATTGTCTGCAGCTTGTTATGGAAGCAACTAGATTCTGAGCGGGTTCATAACCTTGTATATAAAGGTTAATTTAAACTTTCTTTAAAAAAAAAATTTCGGGGCAAACCCCCTATAACACCTCGCAATTCTAAATTAAGTAATTAAAGTATTAAGTGAGTAATTAAGTGATGGATTAGTGAAAATCCCAAAGGATAGGCCAAAATACAAAGAAAGGGCAAAACAGTAATTAGCCAACACGCAACCCTAGGAAGATAAAAATTGAGTAGAAGGTCTCAGATGATGAAAATAAGCCTGGAAATGGATTCAGAACAAAAAATTGAGTGGATAGGCAAGTTTCAGAAAAATCAGTGAATAGTATTTTTCGCGGGTAAAAATACCACAGTAAGATTGCACCGTAAAACGTGCCAGTGGAATTTTGAGCTCTAGGTTTCAAATATGATTTATAAATGGTTTATAGAGTTAGGAAATATGATTTCTGGAAATATTAGATGGAATTAAGTCAGTTTTGAGAAGCGTGCCAACGGCGCGCGCAATAACGTAAAACAGTGTTTTCTCCGAATGACCGGAAAACTCCGGATTCATCTGATAAAGTATAGTTAAGGGACAATGGTCAATGTTAAAAATTAGAATTTCTAAATAAGCTTTGAATTTACGGACGTTTAGTGAAATCGGAGAGAAATTCGGACGAGTTTTAAATCGCGTGGGACCCGCCCACTTAAGTTTCACTTAAGCCACATCATCCTCCCTCACCATTCATCATCTTCTCTCTCCTTCTTCCTCATGAAATTCGCACATGGCAGCCCCTCACCACCATCTTCACTCAAAATTTTCTTTTCTCCATAACTACACCATTTCTTAACCAAATCAAGTGATTTTTGTGTTGAAATTTGTTGGAAACAACCTTCTAAACACATTGGTAGCACTCTTAAGCCTTGAAACCATCTCTTTGGGGATATCCAAGCCAAAACCAGTTGCGAATTTATGGAAAAAAAATGGAGGTTCTTGGAGTCATTTGAGCTTCCATTGCTTGGAGGAGTCTTGGGTTAGCATCTAGCATTGATTGTGAGTATGTTTCCACCCCATTTTCATGGTTTGATTGTAGTTTATTTTCATGAACCCTAAAGGGGGATTTTGTGATTTGTTGTGTTAGAGAGCTCAAATGGAAAATGTCTATTAGAGGATAATGCCTTAGAATGATGTATTAAAGCTAGAAATGCTATGAAAATTTTTGGTGAAAAATGTTGATTTTTAACTTAGTAAAATTTTGAGGTGTCAATACTTGGAACTTTGAAAATGTGTTAGGAGTGTATTGGTGAGTGGTTGTATGATTGTATGATGATATAATAGGATGATATGAGGTGTGGAGTGGTTAAAATTGATGGAAATTCATTGTATGTGAACTAGTGAGAATTCGGCCATTTGAGGTAAATTGGGGAATGGATGTTTTGGAAAATGTTAGTGATGTGTTGTGTGTTGAAAAAGTCATTAGAAGGGTTGTGTGGTGATTGGCATATGGAAAGATCAATGCAAAAACCATAAGTGGTGAAATTGGCCTAATGTGCCTAAAGTGAAATATTTCGCAAAACGTTGCGTAAAAGTCGTAAAACAGAGAAACGGCGATTGAACTAGCCTATTGACTAAGTGAGTGTAATAAAATGAGAAATAAAATTTAGAAAAATAAATCCTAAAAATACACTAAGTTGGCCGAACCCTACTAAGTGGTGAGGTGAGAATTTGACGTTTTCGCGTTTTGACGTATTTTGACTGAAATTGACGGCTATACATGGTTTTATAGGTTGCCGTACATGGATTTAAACCCGGAACATTGAAACAGTGGATTGCCCTTGGTCCTGGACCAAGTGGATTGAGGTAAGTGATTTGATTTACACATGTTATTGTGAAATTCATGTGTGGTTTAAAGTTCTAAGTGTGTGGAATTGTCCTCTGTGTAGGCATTCCATGTGTATCAAGCTATAAGTGGAGTTTCTGCGGAGCTCAGTGGACAGATAAAAAGAAAGGTAACCTCTTGGTACTGGGGCTTGTTCCCCTTTTTGTGTTCCACCTTGCTAGTTGATGACAACGGTAGGAAGTGTGTATGAGTAGTGTAGAACAGCATGAGCATGCATATGCATTATCACAGTGGGTACTTATGTACCAGATCTCTGGCCAGTAGATATTTTTAGCCTTCGGGCAAGTGTTTCCGGACTGCCACTGGATAGGTCTCCGAGAGGGAGTTCCAGTTGACCCAGGGTCGTGGTGTGTTATCCGGATAGGAGCACACTAGGTTGTCTCGGGTGTATATGGTTGGAAGGGGTACCTTGGTGGGTTGTTCTATGAACACGCCAGGGGTAGTACCCATAGGCGTATAGCCGAGGACATGGCGTGGTATTGGTAGCTACCATTCTCGCATGTCGTAGTTGTTTCTGATATTATCCCCCTTTCTCTAAATCCCTTGCTTTATCCCATTTTATAACAGTGATGTTGTTTTATATTATTGATATACATCGAAGTAAACCATTGGGCGGAGTTTTCTCCAGAACCTCTTGGTTACTGAGATATATCCGTATATCTCACCCCGTCTCGGGGCATTTATTTCAGGAGGTTGCAGTGGCACAGGAGTGGCAGACAAGAGGCCCATAGGAAGATCATGTATATTTTGATTAAGTGTATCATGTTTATCATTCTAAGTTTATGTTGAAAGATGTAAGTGAAAGGCATGAATTGTAATATGTGATATGTAATGGAGAAGTATAGTGGCATAATGATATTAGATTTATGGTTTATGTTCTGTTGAGAAATTGCATGTAAGTGGGCTTTTGTGATTGAAATGAGTTAAGGATTTAAAGTGAACTGTTTATGTATTAAGTATAAACTGGATTGGGTTGTAAGAGCCCCAAGGCGTTGTTGGTCCTTGTGCGTGCCACCCATTGGATTATTGCTGGATTTCAGGTATAATTGTAGTGTTAAACAGCTTATGCAAATTTGGGGATTTTTGCAAAAACAAAGGAAACTCTGGTGAATTTTCTGTAGAAATGGCAGTTTTTGGGTGAACTTCGGGAGAGCATATCTCTCTCCATAGTGGTCCGATTGGGACGTGTCATAAGCCATTTTGAAGCTTAAGATGTCCCCTAAGTTGTGTCAAAATCCTAGAATCATTGGTGGTGTGCGCAGCCCACGGTGGCTGATGGCATAAACTGCCCTGTTCTGGCCTGTATTTGTGGGCAGATCTGGGTCAGTTTTGGGAAATTAATTCCCTCTTCGTTACTTGGTCAAATTAAGCATATGATATATCAAATCGAAGTTTGAGGTCTCTAGTTTGTGGTGTAAAAGTTTGAGAGATAGTGGTCTTTTGGTTAGGTGCAGAATATTCTGTGAAGATTGGAGGTTTTGGGCTGTTTTGGAGTTGGTGGGCAATGTTGTTTGTCCAACTTCAAATGGCGATAACCGGAGCTAACGAGCTCGGAATCGATTGTGTGATAGCTTTTAGAAAGGTAATTGAATAAGGATAAAAGATAACCTGAAGTCTAGGTTTGGATTTTTGTTTCGTATTCGTAGAAAAATTAATTAGTAAATCTAGTTAAGTTGGTAAAAACGTAAAAAGTGAGGAATTGGCTAAGTGGGTTTATGGGAACCCCTTAGTGTCTTATATGTAGTAAAATAAAGTGTATAAATAGTTTAAGTAAGTCTTCCGCTAGTGTTTCAGTTACGATCACAGCTTTTAATTATTACGCTTTTTATACTTTAACTGTTCGCGTAATAATCAGAAAAAGTTTATTCGCATTTTTATAAATGAATTGTTGTGATTGTAACTGCGCTTAATATCATAATTATTGTTAACAATACCGGTATGTAATGGGCTGTTACAGCCGGGGTGCCTATAGGTATATCTGTGTTGTAATGAATTAGTAAACTCTTTGGTAAAAGAAGAACGAGGTAAGTGAAATTCCCCATGATGGGAAGTGTTTGAAGAGATTGTCTCTTTGGAGTGTCATTGGACGCTCAATTTGGTATGGGATTCATGATGGAGTCCCGGTGTGCAAGTTATACCTTAGCACACAAGTTGATAATGCTGTGATAATTAATATTGTCCTGGGTTTCCCTTGTGGATTGGATCCTAAGAGGTGTTGCTCTTGGAGGTCCCAGGCGAGCACCGCTCGAAGTTGAGATTTATCTGGTGGTCCTGATGCGCCGAATGCATGGACTGTTAAATGAGGGCACTCTTGGTGTCATAGTGAAATATTGAGAGCAAAAAAAAAAGATGTTGTTTTAATGAAGTGGATCTTCTACAGTGTTGAGCATAGTTGCTATGAGTCATGATGGACAACGGATTAGAGTTGTACCGAGCACGGGCACTATTAAGAGTTGAAAAGTGTGTGCCGAAGTATGAGAAATATGTTGGAATCATGTGAGGATGATTATGCTATGGACTAAGACTAATGACTAGTCAAGTTAAATGAGTAGACTGTTCGAGAAAAGAACCATATCTAGGAAGTCATAGTGAATTGTGCATAAGTAAGATATAACTAGTATACCATTAATTGTCTATATAAAACATTTTTGCCGTTAAATACGGATATGATGTGAATATTGTTATCACCGTATGGATTATGTTCCCGGAGACTATTATTGTCTTGTGTAAGTAATTTGATGTGAGGAAGTACATTATGTTAGTGGGACTGTTAGTATAGCCGATGGCATGTTACCTCTTCTTGCGTGAATTATAAGGACAGATTCTCTGATTGGTGGGGCATTGCACCTGGGGCCCTTAGGACAGCAAGAGCTCGAGGGGTTAAACCAAAGGATGTTTTTACCCATTGCATTAGAGGATTGTATCTTGTGAGGAACGCATGAGGTGAATTTGGATAACTGTAAGTGAACAGTAATATGTCTAATAGGATGAAATGTGTAAGGTGCCATGAGATGGTAGTTTGAATTATGAATGTGAGCACTCGGAGATGTGCATGTGCGTATACTAAGTGTGGTAGTATGGATTTGATTTTTACGAAAATTGTGAAATGAATCATTGGATTATCGCCCTATGTGAAGGGAATGGAAAATTGATTAGTACTGATGGATTGAGTCAAGGTCTTCTGGGAAGGCTTGTGATGGCGAGATGTTAAGCTAAGTTGGTGGCCAATGGTTTTAATAAGTGATTAATTGTGATGTAGTCAAGTAAGAAGGTATGGTACTAGCTGTTAAATAAAATGGTATTTGGTGAAATAAAAGGTTGATATCTCTGCCCTGGTGATAGAGTTACTATGGAGTTGTATAGATGCAAATTATAGTGAGAGATGTGTTGAAAATATACAATGTTGATGTTGTTCTTGGCTAGGTACCAAGATATATGATTGAGTGTGCTAGTAGTACTTTGAATAGTCCGAGAGACTTGTATACCTGCCGATAGTGAATTATGAAAGTAGTGACAGTGATGGAATTAGTTCCATATGGCATGATAAATAGGCTTTAAAAATCCCTATATGATGGGACAATTATGAGAGAGGTATGGTATGGTACCCTAGAACGATGTGTACTAGTTGAATGAAATGATGATGAAGGTGAGGTGTAAAGAATGAAACACACGTGAAATTGATAACATGAGTATGGGAATCTTAGGCATGTTGCCTTTAGTGTGAGAAATCAATGATGAACTATATGTCAAGTTTTGAGATGACTAGGCAAAATTGTAAGTATAAACGTATATACATAAATTCATGAGTGTGTTGTGATTGAAGGCTTTGAAATGGCCAATGTGATTTAATTATGGTAATGTGTGGTCCATTAGGTACCGGTTAAATGTCTTGGGGAAGTGATTCGCCTTTGTGTTTTGGTGAAAGTTGGTAACCTGTAAGGTTAGATCCGAAAGTTGAGCACAGAGATGGTGCTTGTTTAAGGTAAAGTGCAGTGGTGAAATTGCATATTGTGGGTTAAGAAATATGTGTATATACGAGTTGTGGCTAAATGCCAAAAATGGGGATTATTCCCTCAGAAAAGGAAAGTACAGTGAGCGTGAACTAGATGATTACTCGGTGAATTGCACTGAGGGGCTGTGAGACTCCATAACAGTGTTTAATGTGGAATAAGAAATGTAAAAATAAAAATAAAAATTGATGACGAGAGTACATACTCCGTAGAAATAAAGCTTAGATAAGGATAATTATGGCAGTAATGTGTCAGAAAGTGATAGTTGCCTGTGTGGCACAAATTGAATGGAACATGATATGACCCTATGGGTATAGTTGTTGATGCATTAACGAGGTAGGCGAACCCTCCAAGAGAAATTGGCTTGGTAAAGCAGAGAAAGTGCGCAACTGCGATGTGCGCTCCGGCTGTTCACATGAGGTGGCACCGGATGATATTGAGATTGGGGAGGACTTGAAGTCTTCCATTGGGCCTTTGAAATGTTGGGCCATTGTGAAATGGGGCTGAAAAGCCAAAGAATTGTAATGTAAGTATTTAGTGAGAAGCCCGCACACCTGATGAAGCTACTTGAGGACGGGAGACTGAGATTCTCCGGCTGTATCCTGAGTTAGTCTATGTGTATATTTGATTTTGCGGACAAAATCCCAAAAAGGTGGGGTGAATATAACACCTCGTAAATTCAAATGTGAATTTATATGATATAATGTGGATTAAAAGGGAAGGATTAGTGAAAATCCTGAAATTGGGGTCAAAATAAGTACCAAGGGCAAAATGGTAAATTGTCAAAAACGTAAACCGAGGCATGAAAAAATGGAGTTGGGGATCTCAAATGACAAAAATAATGCCGGATATGGATTCAGGACGAAAAATTGAGTGGATAGACAAGTTTTGAAAATTTTGATGAATAGTGATTTTCCCGGTGTAAAAATACTGTGGTATAATTGTACCGATAAGAGTGAAATTTTTATGAGTATTTTGAGGAAATAAAAATATGTCATGTATGTAGATTGTGAAATTGTTGTTGAAATTGATGATTGGATTAAAGTTGAATCGCATGTGGGACCCCCTATGGTTCAAGTGACTTAAAAGTCACAATTGCATAGCCTTTTCTCTCTCCTCCTTCTTCTTCCTCACGCGGTTCTGCCCCTTCCTCCATGGCCAAGAACTCCAAACTTCCATTTCTTGTAACTTGCTCATTTCTCAACCAAATCAAGTGATCTTTGGCTTGAAACTTGATGCAAATCACCTTCTAAAGCCATTGGTAGTAGTATTAAACCATGAAACCCACCACATTTTGAGAAAAACCCTCCCCAAACCCGCGGCCAAGTGTTGTAGATTTGTGTTCATGGAGTTGTTTGGAGCTCCAATGGTTTGGTATGTTGTGGTGGAGCCTTATGCCTTGAATTTGGGTAAGCTTCTTCACCATTTGAATGGCTTAATTTGTGGATTTGATTTATGAACACTAAGTGGGATTTTGTTGATTGGTATGGTTAGGGAAAATGGTGCATTAGATGATAATGTCTTAGAATGATGTGTTGGAGCTAGAAATGCCATGAAAATTTTAGGTTAAAAATATGATTTTATAACTTAGAAAATTTGAAGGTCATGTAATGGTGATGTTGAATTGTGTGAGGATTGTGTGGAGAGTTGTTGTATAATGTGTTAATATGATTATATGATGAGTATGAGTGTTGAATTGGATTGAATACCTCTAGATTGATGGGCATGAGCAATTCGACCTATTGAGGTTATGGTTGGTTTGATGATATAAAAATGGTATAATTGGGGTTGTATGCTTGTAAGTGGTGTTTAAATGGATAATAGGTTGGTATGATGTTGTGGAATTGGAAGAATGTGGGTGTATTGAGTAGGTCGTAAATTGGCCTATGATGATGTATAAAGAAAAAATAAGTATAAATAACCCTTTGGCCTAAGTTAATGAGTTTGGGCATGTGTATTTTGAAAGTAAATTGTTGTCTTGGAATTGATTGATGATCATGATTGTTGATCATTCAGGTTGCCTCGAACGGACGCTATGGAAGCGGATTAAGCTTGGAGCTTACGTGTGGAGCATTGGCTTCGGAGTTGAGGTAACCTTTGGAACTTGGGTTTAGTCCCTTGTGTGCTCCACCACACCTAGTGGAAGGTTGTGGTTGGATTTTGTGTCATTGGACATTGTGAGATTATGAGTTTTCATGCATTATTGCTTGATTGTGTGACATGCTTGGAGCATGTTGTGTGTGAATTGTTTGATCTATGGCCAGTAGATGTGTGTTGGTTTGGACTTCCGCTGGATAATTCCGTTGGGGATTCCTGTCGGGTTTTGCCGTGGGACCAACTCTGGGAACGGTACCAGGATGATCCAAACGTTGGACGTCCGCTGGATATTCTGCTGGGGATTCCGGTCGGGTTTTACCGTGGGGCCGACTCTGGGAGCGGTACCAGGATGATCCAAAATGTGGGACTTCCGCTGGATATGGCTCATGAGGAGTTCCAGTTGGGTTTTTCCATGGAGTCGTCTCAACCATGGGAGAGGCACCAGGAAGATTCCGGGAGTTATACGATGGTGTCCTTGAACGTAATCCAGTTGTGGATGTTCTTGGATTGTGCCCAGTTGTTTGTGATATTGTATGTCATGCATTTTTACATAATGTTATTGTTGCACATTGAGTGAGCCATGGGGTGGAGAAGCCTCTAGGACCCTTGGTTTATTGAGATATATTTGTATATCTCACCCCGCGTTTGGGACATCATTTTAGGTTAGGTTGTGCCTGGAGGAGTGGAGCACGAGGTGCATATGGGAGGCATAGCATGTTAGAGGATTCGGTTGGGATACACTTAGCATAACATTTAATGTTTTGGATTTAGATCATGAACTTGTGCATGTTGAAAATGCCATGCCTTTGTATGTTCATGACTATATGTTGAGTCCTTTAAAATTGATGTATATTTATGCCTTTAGTTTCTATTGGTATTTTGGTGAGCATGGGACTTGTCCATGGCCACACATATTGTATTTTGAGGCATTGAACACTTATGATGTAAAATGAGCCATATGATATGTAAATGGCAACACAATTGGTAAATGAGGTAAAATGGTACATTGGTATTAGAAAATACATAATGGAAGGGCCTAAGGCCTATATTAGAACTTGTGTAAGGTGTATATTAAGTATCAAGGTGTTAGGAGTAAGTTACATCACTCTTTTTGTGCTTTAAAAGCTGTCATCTGTCACTTTTGCTGCATAGTAATCGATTACCTTCCATTGGTAATCGATTACCATGCAACAGGGGATGCAAAATGAGCCACTGTGAACTAAGTAATCGATTACCTGAGCATTGATAATCGATTACCTAGTTCAGTAATCGATTACCAATGCTTGGTAATCGATTACCAGAGAACAGGGGAGCTGAAATGAAGCTTCTACCTCATTTTGAAATTCTGGGTAATCGATTACCACAGGCATGGTAATCGATTACCACAGTGCAATTTTCAAAAACAATGGTTTTTCTAGACTGAAACAAATGGCATAACTTGGTCTACAGAGCTCCGGATTGTGCGCGGTTTGAAACCACGCGTAGCTTATGAAGAGAGCTATAATATGGTAAGGGATGAGAGCCAAAAGATAAGTTTAAATTAATTGGGTAATAAGAAAGATAGTGAATATCAGTAAGTATATGCTTCCGCGTGTTTTGCATTTACAATTACGGAGTTGTTTTGATTAGTTACGGAAATGGTTAATTGTTTAAAATGAGGAAGTAATAATCGGAAAAATTTCTCCCGTAATTAAATTAACTCAATTGCAGTGATTGTAACTACGCTTAATATCATATTTGTTGATAACACACCGGTCCGGTAAAGAGGTGTTACACTCAACTTTTTTTGTTTCTATTCTTATTCCACTATTGATGTGAAAAAACGGAAAAAAAATTCATATATTGTTTTTTAAATAAAAAATTATGAATTTATGACAGTTTTGGAAATAAATACATATTTATTGCACAATATCATGCCCAATTTGGACGTCACCAATCACGCCTAATTTAGGTGTCACTTATCAAGTGTTGACACGTGTCACAATTTTTTTTTTTCAAAAATTTTTTTTTTACAATTTAATCGTAAAATCTCTGAAGGCCATAACTTTAGACTCGGGTATCCAAATCAGATAATTCTTTTTTTGATTTCACATAACTTTTCGAGAACTACGCAATGACATCTCATTTGACATATTTTATTTCTCACAAACACAATTTAAATTTGCAAGAATGGTATTACAAGAGCGGATAAACCGAGAAGCCTCTAAGTTCTGGGTTTGTGATTTAATATAAAAAAAATGAATAAAGATTTGATTTGTGATTTAAACTCAGAAATTAATTTGAAAAATCAGTATTAATAAAGGAAAAAATTAAATAAATATTCTAAATCTCAAAGGAAGAAGGATTTTATTTTTGAAATTAATGATTAATGCTATAAGCTTCTTGGTTATTATTTGTGGTCTGAAATTAATGATGGCTTATGAATATTTCAAATGCTTTACATCTGGTTTCAACTACAAAAGAGTTACTTCAGAAATTAAGAGAGACAGGCTGGGAAGCTTTCTTGGTTCATGTTCAAGAATTTTGCATAAAACATGACATTGACATTCCAGATATGAGTGCAAAATATATTCGAAGGAGAGGTCGTGCTCAAAATGAACAAGGTGATTTTTCTACTGAAAAAATTTATAGGGTAAATATCTTTTGTGCTACAATTGATTATCAATTGCAAGAATTAAATAACAGGTTCAATGATAATACTGTAGAATTACTTGCTTTGAGCATGGCTTTAGATCCAAGAAATAGGTACAAGTCATTTAACAGTGATGATATTTGCAAACTTGATGATAAATTTTATTCTAGAGATTTCACAGAACAGGAAAAATTGCATTTAAAGATGGAGTTATAACATTTTGAGCTTGACATTCCTAAACATCCATATTTGATTAATTTATCAACTACATCAGAATTATGTCAAAGGCTAGCAAGAACTGGAAAGTCCATTATTTACCCTCTTATTAATAGAGTGATTAGACTTGTACTCACTCTTCCAGTTTTTACAGCAACTACAAAAAGATCTTTCTCAGCTATGAAGATAATCAAAACTAGGCTTCGAAATAGAATGGAAGACCAATTTTTTAATGATTCTTTGATTACATACATTGCAAAAGAAATTGTTTTGAGTTTTAGCACGGATTCAATTATAGATGAGTTTAACAATATGAAAACATGTCAACTAGTGATTTCTGTAATATATTTCATTCAATTTTTTGCATATTAGGTCTGTATTGTATTTGAAGTACTTTTAATTATGAAGAGGTATTTTCATTTTTCTCCCCCTCGATAAAATTCCTGGGTCCGCCACTGTGTACCATCACATATCATCGTTCTATTTATAATGGTGAATAAAAAAAGTCAACACTACCTGTATAGAAGGCAAGCAAAATCACAGGGAAGGCCCTCATCTCTAGAGATTAACTCATTTGAGAATGTCAAACCCAGTATCAATCCTCTTTTTTAAGCTATAATAAGGCACAAAAGCTGAAAGCAAACCCCAAAAAACATGGCCGGTTGATGATGCGAGGGGAAGCACGAGAACTGGAGAAGGAATTTTTTTCATCTTTATTTCATCTTTACCTAATGAGTAAAACCCATTTTGGATCCTAACAAAAAACACGGTCTCCACTTTATAAAATTTAAAGTGACCCATTTTAGTCCTTTTGAGGGATTAATGTGGGTCTTTTTTGAATTTGTAAGGGACCACAATTTCAACTAAACGGGACCA
>JAVKPL010000760.1:0-15032 GCA_032173675.1 Gastrolobium villosum
CAAAACACAGAACACATATTCTTTCTGAATATGCCTCTTTCTATTACTGTATATTGCCAAGCCACTTTACAATGGTTTACATGGTGCTATTTATAAACATTAGCAAAAGACTAATAACCAACTTAGGAAAACTAAACACAATAAAGACTACTTCATAGAAACTCTAAACTCATTAATATCCACTAACAAATTCCTAAGGACACATCCCTTCACCATAAGACTTTTCATTTTCTATTTTCTTTAATTAAGTAAAGTTTAAACCAACAAAACTCCCCCTTAAACTTTAATATCTCTGCCGTCCTTCATTCCCATCTTCTTCTTGCAATTCTCAAACAACAACGTCGGCAGGGGCTTTGTGAAAATATCTCCAACTTGATCTCGGCTTGCAACATGAGTGAGCTCCACCTTTCCTTCTTTGACTTGATCTCGGATGAAATGGAACCTGACATCAATATGCTTACTTCTTTCATGGTTGATCGGGTTCTTTGCTAACTCGATCGCAGATTTGTTGTCAACTCGGTTTTCAGTTGAACCGACTTGCTCTTGCTCCAACTTGCTCAATAAATTTCTCAGCCAAATTGCATGACAAACACACCAGGAAGCAGCAACATACTCGGCTTCGCAAGTAGATAAAGTCACAATAGGTTCCTTCTTTGACACCCACGTGAATGCCGTGTTTCCCATGAAAAATACATAGCCAGCCGTGCTCTTCCTGTCATCAATATCTCCGCACCAATCACTATCCGAATATCCTGTCAGTTTGTACTTATCCGACTTCGAGTAATGAAGTCCTTGCGAGATTGTTCCTTGAACATATCTTAAAATTCTCTTTGCCGCCTTCCAGTGAGTATAGCTCGGCTCTTCCATAAATCGGCTTATTATTCCAACACTCAGACACAGATCCGGTCTCGAACACGTCAAGTACCTCAGACTTCCAACTAGACTCCGATAAACACTCGGAACTACCTTTTCACCTCCATCATATCTTGAAAGTTTAACACCGGGTTCCATAGGGGTTGAAACCGGGTTGCAATTACTCATTTTGAACTTTTCTAAAATTCCTTTTGCATAGGCTTCCTGAGAGACGAAAATCCCAGATTTGTCTTGTCTGACCTCCAAACCAAGAAAATATTTCATCAGACCGAGATCCGTCATCTCGAACTCCTTCGTCATTTTATTCTTGAAATCTTGAATCATCCCTTCATCATTACCCAAGAAAATCAGATCATCAACATATAGAGCAACAAGAAGAATTTTACCTCCCTTTTTCTTCACGTAGAGTGCATGTTCATACGGACATTGTTCAAGTCCATCTTTCTTGAAGTAATTGTCAATTCTTGTGTTCCAGGCTCTTGGGGCCTGCTTCAACCCATACAAAGCTTTCTTCAGTCTCAAAACTTTTCTTTCTTGTCCTGCTTTCATGAATCCCGGAGGTTGTTCCAGATACACCTCCTCTTCGAGTACTCCATTTAAGAATGCCGACTTCACATCCATCTGATAGATCGGCCATCCGAACTGGGCTGCTTGAGAAATTAACAGCCTGATAGTCTCCATTCTTGCTACGGGTGCGAACACCTCGTCATAGTCAATGCCGGCCTTCTGTCTATACCCTTTCGCCACCAGCCGGGCTTTATATCTTTCGATCTCCCCTTAGCATTCATTTTCTTTTTGTACACCCATTTCACACCAATGGGCCGACTTCCTTTGGGTAGCTCGGCTAACTCCCACGTCTTGTTCTTTTCTATTGCTTTAATTTCCTCCTCCATGGCTGATTGCCATTTCACATTTCGAATTGCTTCTTCAAAACTCACTTCCTCAGAGTCTGCTAACAAACATACCAGGTGTGCTTCACTGGTGGAATCATACAGATCTTGTAGACTCCTCATCCTTGGTTGTCTCAGCTCTTCTTCACCATCAGAAATTTCAGGATTTGCAGGGATATAGGTCGAAGGTTGTTTGACCTCAATTGATCTATTTCCGGGTTCCACATTGTCCCCTGATAGACTGTTCCAGTCCCAAGCATCTTCTTCATTTACTTTCACATCTCGGCTAACTAGCACCTTTTTACTAATTGGATCCAACAACTTGTATCCCTTCGTCTTCTCATCATAACCAATAAACACAAACTTCTTACTCTTATCATCTAGTTTTGTTCTCAACTGATCCGGTATGTGTGCATAAGCAACACTCCCAAAAACTCTAAGGTGACCCACTGAGGGCTTCAATCCGCTCCATGCTTCTTGCGGAGTTTTGTCATTCAAATTTGAATGTGCACATCTGTTCTGCACATACACTGCACATTGTACAGCTTCTCCCCAGAACTCTTTTGGCATGTTTTTCGTCTTTAACATAGATCGGACCATATCCAGGATAGTCCGGTTCTTTCTTTCAGCTACTCCATTCTGCTGGGGCGAGTACGGTGCGGTCAGGAACCGCCTTATCCCATGTTCTTCACAGTACTTCTTGAAAGCTGTTGACACGTACTCCCCAGCTCGGTCTGAACGGACCGACTTGATGTACCTCCCAGTACCATTTTCTATCATCACTTTAAAGCTCCTAAATGCCTCTAGCACCTCGGATTTTTCTTTCAAAAAATACACCCAAGTCTTTCGACTAAAATCATCAATAAACGTTACAAAATACTTCTTACCACTGAATGACCCTGGAGTAATGGGTCCACACAGGTCGGTATGAATTAATTCCAGAGGCTGCCTAGCTCGGTATCTCGCCATCCTTTGGAATGGGCTCCTCGCATGTTTTCCCAATACGCAGTCCTCACAAAAATTTCCTTCAGAGTTAATCTTTGGCAGTCCCACCACCATGTTCTTCATCATCATCTCGGTCAGACCACCATAATGAAGGTGTCCAAACCGTCGATGCCACAGCGATATTTTATCCTTCACCTCGGCTTGCAGACAACCGACCTCCATACTCCTCAGACTCAGCTTGTACATTCTATTTTTCTCCATCTGAACTCGGGCTATCAGACGCCCTTGTTTGTCTTTCAACAGCAGAACTCGGTCTGTCATTAGAACCGAGTAGCCTTTCTCCATCAATTGTCCAATGCTCAGAATATTACTTTTGAGCTCAGGCACGTAATACACGTCCCGAATTGTACCAATTCGTCCATCTCTTTGCAAGAAATAGATTGTACCTCGGCCTTTCACATCAATTTTGGACGCGTCTCCAAAAGAGACATGTCCAGCTTCCACCGTTCTCAACTCCTTGAACAAATGTTTGTAACCACACATGTGATTACTGGCTCCAGTATCCAGGTACCACTCCGACTCAGCCTTCGAGCTAGTTTCACCATGTGCTAACATCAGAACTCCATCTTTTATTTCTCCTTCTGCAGTGAGGTTTGAAGCCTCGTCAACTCTTCTTTCATCTCGGCAGTCCTTTGCGAAATGCCCAACTCGGCCACAGTTATAACACTTGTCCGAGTTGCAATCTCTTGAATAATGTCCATACTTCCCACATTTGTAACATTCCACGTTTGATTGGTTTGTCCATCGGCCTCTTCCACCTCGACCTCGTCCTCTACCTCTCCAATTTTGCTGACTCGTCTCAGCTCTTTCTTCATGTTTCACTTCCTGACCTCGACCACGACCTCCTCGGCCATTTCCACGTCCACCTCTTCCACGACCTCTACCTCGGACATTCTGAGAGTAGAGTGCCTTTTCATCCTTGATATTTGCTTTTGACTGAAGTGCTTGCTCCAGTGTCTCTTCTTTCTTCTTTTTCTTGCGCTGTTCATGCGCCTCAAGAGAACCTGCTAGCTCTTCAACAGAGAGCGTAGCCAAGTCCTTAGACTCCTCAATTGCACATACCACGTTCTCGAAGTCGTCTGTCAACGATCTCAGAATTTTTTCAACGACTCTGGAGTCGGTCAACACCTCTCCATTTCGTTTCAACTGGTTCACCACGGTTTGAACCCGGGTGATGAAGTCCGACACTCCTTCGGTTTCCTTCATCTTCATCCCCTCCAACTCTCCTCTTAGAGTTTGAAGTCGGACCTGCTTTACACGGTCTGCGCCTTTGTAAGTCGTCTCCAATATATCCCAAGCTTCCTTTGCCGTCGTCGCATCTCCAATCTTTTCAAGACCACCGCTTCCTTCAACGGCTTGAAACATCATAAATAGTGCCGCTGCATCCTTTGATCTCAACACACTCAATTGCTTGAGTTGATTTGCTGAATATCCTTCCGTTGTATCAGGTTCTACGAACCCATTTTGCACCAACCCCCAACTGTCATAAGCTCGTAGAAGGGCCTTCATTTGGATACTCCAGTTTTCATAGTTCACCTTTGTCAGGCGGGGCACTGGCAGACTATTACTCATATTTTCCATTGGCTCAAGCTCTGATACCAATTTGTAATTCACAGGTCCTCTAATGGTGTTTCTCTCTCAAAACACATAACACAGATTATTTCTGAATATGCCTCTTTCTATTACTGTATATTGCCAAGCCACTTTACAATGGTTTACATGGTGCTATTTATAAACATTAGCAAAAGACTAATAACCAACTTAGGAAAACTAAACACAATAAAGACTACTTCATAGAAACTCTAAACTCATTAATATCCACTAACAAATTCCTAAGGACACATCCCTTCACCATAAGACTTTTCATTTTCTATTTTCTTTAATTAAGTAAAGTTTAAACCAACATGGAATAACTGAGGTAGAGTCAGTACCAGATGAGGTCTCCGCATTAGCCTTTTATTCTTCCACTTTCTTAGCCCTAGCTTTAGCCTTAGCTGATGTTGACAGAACAGCTGTGGGAAGTTTCATAGTTGACCTAGTGGTGGGAACTGTAGTAGGCTTAGGGTATTCAAAAATTGAAGGCTTTACATGTGACAAGAACTCAAACTTTGGAGACTTCAGATCATAGTTCAAACTGATAAAAGCAGTGGGAGAAAAGGCCAAGCTTATGAAATAGATAAGAGTGTACCAATACCAAAACTGGCTGAAAACTGCAAGACCAACCACTGCCGTAATTTTATCATGTTTTATCTTAGAAAGTAATCTTATGGTCACATTTCTTCCGCCGGCATCAAGGATTCCAGATGCCAAAATTGCTCCCATCTTGCTCATGGTATCCTCATGCTTGTCCAGAATAATTTTCTCCAATTGTCGCCTAGAACACACGGAATGTCAAAAAACAAGAAATTCATTGCTTCGATGTACACAAAATAGGAATTCCTTACCTGAATGTTCCAACACGTGAATCACTAGCTTCACTGATCTGAACCGTGACCACACCCATGGCTACTATAATAGCCCAAAATAATTAATTAGCAAAATACATGTGATTAGATAATTAAGCATGTATTAGTGAGTAAAAATAAGTGAATTCCCTTATAAAATTAATTGGGGTCACTTTTGAGGTAAAAAGTGTACTCTGTGAAAATTAAGGGGTATAAATGGGTATAGACAAAAGTGCCCGAAATATAAAAATGGAAGTTGAAATATTCCTAGAAAAATATTTCAGACTTTTGGGTAAAGTTTGGTAATAAATGGAATTGAATAGATAGATGAACCGATACCCACTTAACCTATGTTAAGTGGCATGTCACTTAAGGGAACCCTTATTTCCCTCCCCATTCCCGTGTGCAGAAAGAAAAGGAAAGAAGAAGAAAAGGGAAGGAGAAGAGGAAAGGAAGAGAAGGGGAAAAGGGGGAGAAAACCCTAGAGTATGCAAACCTTGATGGTTTTGAGTGATTCCAAAGCCTAAACCACTCCAAATCTTCCCCTCTTTCATTATCCTAGCTTGGGTCTTGGTGGGGAGTGTTGTGGTTTGAGATATTTCCTTCCAAAGTTGCGACCCATGTGGAGAAAGTGAGAGATTTGTTAGCTTCTACCTCCATGGAAGCTTGAGGAGTAACCAATCCTTGGTTGTGCAACCATTGGTGGTAAGATTTCATCCTTTGAACTCTATTTTCATGAAGAATCCATGATTTAGGTTTTGGATGAATAGTGTTTTGGGGTTTATGATTATGTGAGTGAATGGGATATGTTCTAGGTAGATTGAGGCCTAGAGTATGTTGAGAAAAATGCTAGGAATGACATTTAATCGGTGGAAATGAGTTTTGATAGTCATATGATTTTGTTTGGAAAATTACAAAATTATGCATTTGACTATTGTTAGGCTTGTTTTTGTAATCAATGGTTTGGTTTGGTTGATTGTTGATATTGTCCATGTGATGCTTAGGATTGAGGCATTTGGACCAACAGTGAGTAACCAACCGTTGGAACAAGCTATGGAGCTCGGTTAGCTCCTTGAGATTGATATGTGTTGTGAAGATTGGTGAGGAACAAAGGTTAAGTTGGAAGCATTGAGGTAAGCCTTCGGACCTTGGGTGTAATTCCCTTTATTGTTCCACCAAGCCCTGAACGGGTAATGGTGTGTTGTTGTATATAAATGCAATGAAATAGTGTAATGCTTTGTTATACGTATTTGCATGCTTTGGTGTGGCATAGGATGATGTTTCCCTACGTTGGTATGTTGCATGACGATGCGTAAATCATACTTGGTAGTTTAGCTGGCCAGTAGGACTATTTGCATCTGAGTATCCTTAGGACAGCTCGAGAGCTCGAGGGATTTCTCCTGGAGATGTTGTGTACACTTGCATGGATATGTATTTGCTGCATTATTATTGTCATTGCTATTACACTGTTATTGAACTATGGGGTGGAGAGATGCTCCAAGGACCCCTGGTTTACTGGATATATTCGTATATCTCACCCCGTGTGGTTGGGGACCCCCTTTCAGGAAAGGATGCTGCAGGAGCCTCTGATGGCAAGTGGCCATATTTGAAGTGATTGGGCATATGAAGATATCGTGTCATTTGATTAAACATGTTATTTTGTAGTTCACATGTATAGGATTGCTAAATGAGAATCAATTGTCATATGCATGCTATATTTATTTGGGTGGACTTAGCCTATGCTCATGCTTTTGGTATCTCTTTTGTTGATGGGAGCCAAGGAGTGATCATAGTGTTTTGTAGCTAAGTCCCATGATTTGTAATTGAAACTTGTAAACATGTTATGTTGTAATTATTGGGTATTTGCATATATGATGAAATGATATGTATGCTTCTCTTGTGTATGAGTATATAGAGAGACTAGAATTCATGTATTGAAAGGATTATATGATGTAAATTAGGTGAAAGAAGACCTTTAGGTTGGAAAACCAATTCAAAACAAAGATACCCTGTCTTGTTGTCCAATTTTCGTATCCTATATAGATTTGGATCCTTGTGTCTTGATGGAAGTTGTAGATATGTTTCTTAGCTTTCCATAGAGACCAAGATTGTGTAATTTGGATAAGTATAACTCAAGTTATGGTTAAAACACCACAGGTAGGTCAAACTGCCCTGTTTTGGGTGCTTGCTCCAGACTGTCTACGCTTGGAGCGTGGGATCTACGCTTGAAGCGTAGACCCACTGTCCCACTAATCTCCTTTACGCTTGAAGCGTAGAGTTCTACGCTTGAAGCGTAGAAGATTTGACGTTTCAGCATCTGTCGCTTAGAAACCTCATAACTTGGGCTACGGTGCTCCGATTTGAGCGCGGTTTGAACCCACGCGTAAATAATGAAAAATCCTATAAGATAATGGACAAGTGAAGACCGTAATAAATGAAATGAAAATATGGTATTAAGCTTTAATTATTTTATTCCGCAATGTATTATGGTTATGGTCACGCAATTGGGAAATTTTAGTTCAGCTTATTCTAAAAGAAGAATTTAACCGGATTTTAATTGCACCAATGTGATTGTAACTGCGCTTAATATCATAAGTTGATGTTAACAAACCGGTTCTAGAACGGGGTGTTACAGCTACGAGGGCACCTTGACGAACAAAATAAACAACATCCAATGTCAAGTGCTCCAGCAAAGATATAGCCTCACTGAGACCTGTACCCGCACAGGAAATGCCCACAGCAAGAGCCGCTCCAAACCGAACATGTGGATTGTAAGATTCTGATAGGAGGGAAACAATTCGTGGAGTCTGCAATGTAGGAATGTAGCATTGCAAATCTCAATAAAATTACCCAAAAAAGCATACAACCACGTAAAAGTAATTCAAACAAGGGGAAAAAAAGGATAATACTAACCTGCTCTGGATCAGAGTACACACAAATCCTAATGCTAGAACTGCAGTCCTCCTGACATCTTCACTCACATCAGACATAGCGAAGTGCAGTAACTGATGAATGGCCTTATTGTTTGCTGTTCCCCTGTAAGCCAAGGCCAATGCATACATGCCACTGTAACGCAATATCGGATCCTGATCCCGAGTCATCTGCTTAATCAAAGTGTCCGCTTCTTCTTCTCTTCCATAAACCTTAAGAGCTATTCCCAGTGCTAACTCCCTGAAACATTAAACAACCATATAAATATCAAAGCAAGAGGAGCCATGGTTTCACACCTTGTTAAGTGAAACACCTTTACCTAATGATCTTTTCATGCTATGTCTCATATGCATAAGTGAGCATCTCATTTTCCTTTTCACTGCCTGTTCCAACCATGAGTAAGCCCATACTGATACCAGCAGCTTCACCAGCAACAGCACTATCAGTTTTATTTCTTCGTAAATATCCTCATCAGCAGTTCCTAGGGATGCCAACCCAAGACCTAGACATGCACCATGTTGAATAACCAGCCCCATAAAAACTCTCATTAAATATAACCATAGGCTATTTTTAATTTTTTACAAAAACAACATGATCATCATTATCATTTATGAGCACCTCAACAGTAGTACTGCGCAGGCTATCACGAAGAAATTGTTTGATGCCCTCTTCATGGTTAGCGTGAATAAGACCAAGGGCATACAGAGCACCACCTTCTGAGTACGGACCACCGCCACCAGTCCCACCCTGAGGTAAGCAAGGTGCCATCAGTGACCTTCCCTCCTGCAAATGGCCTCTATGGATAACCCCGAGACCAGCTGTTGCACTAAATTTGGCCCAATTAGTAGCTCTGCTCAACCAATCCTAAAATTTTCAAGGGATAAAAATATTAAGAATGGAGAGCAATTAAACTACACGGGAAATTGTGCGGATGGGGGGATAAAATGAGAAAGTGAGCTACAATAACTAACCAAATTCTCCCTCAGGAAAGTATCCACTGTTGTTCCAGCATGCATTATTGCATTGGCATATATCGTTTCACTGTGGCAGACATTATTCCTCATCTCCACGGATTGCTTTATTGTCTTTATATCAACAACATTATTTTTAAGTTTATTAAAATGAAATAAATCAAACCAATAACAAGTAACAACTGAACCAATTTCAAAAATCAAAACTGACTTTCATAAAAAAAAAAGGACGCCCCTGGCAAGGTCTGTTGCTTTATCCAAAAAAGCCAAATCAGATAATAATTCTCACCAAGAAGAGTATGCACATAGTCAGAATCCTGGGAAACATCAAACAAAGGACCAGCTCCAAGGGCATAAGATAATGAGTCATTAACTTCACCCAAGTAATAAAAGACCTAAATATCAACGAGTGCAACAAAATTAGATCATAAAAGACAAACCATGAGACCAACTTCAAAAATTATGGGAGTGAGAAAACATATCTCCCCTGGTGATGGCTATAGAAGCTGAGTTAAAAATCAAAAGGGATGAAAGCCAATCTTTATTTCTTAAGTCTCAAAATATAATGAAAAACAAACCATGAAAACCGAGCTACTTGAAGAAAATGATTTCATTAAGCTAAAATGGCATAACAAGAAATTTTCAATAGAAGATGCTAGTTCAAATAATTAGCAGAACAATAATACCTTTGATAGCAAGTTGCCTTTGATGTTGATATGAAAATTTAATAAAATAAACCGTTAGTTAGTTAGTTATATATTTGGAAATCTATGTTTTTTAAAAATTATTAAAGGAAATTGTCTTTACTAATATCAAATCAGAAAAGATATGAAAATAACGGTGTTAGTTAATGACTTATGTAGATAGCTATTTATTTGAAAGTTAATTACCCCATCTTTAGGGATATGATCCATTGACACCGGTGTCAAATTTTGAAATTTGACACCAAATCCTAACCGTTGATTTCCGTCAATCAACAGTTATCATTTATTGACAATTAATGATTAATTAATATGTGTAATTCCCAATAAATGATAATCGTTGATTGGCGGAACTCAACGGTTGAGATTGGGTGTCAAATTTCAAAATTTGACACATGTGTCAAAGGATCCTGCCCCTTATCTTTAACTATATTAAATTTAAATCTTTAAGGGCTCGTTTGGTGGACATGATAGGATAATGGTAGGATATGATATGGGCCCATATCATCTCCTGTGTTTAATGAGCACCTGATTAGCAATATGATAAGATTATATAGAATGATAAAAGAAAAAGAAAATAAATAAAATAATGCAATAAATATAAATATATTGGGTAGCGTGGGAATATATTGTGTAGCGTGAGGATATATTGGGTATCCAATATTGATATCCTGTCCTATTTGATTATCTTTACCGATATTAAATCTTTAAATAGCTGAAAGTTAATTACCTTTACCGATATTAAATCTTTAAAGATACGAAAATTTAAAAGAAATAAACCAATAGCTGATCACACCACACTATAAATTGAACAGCAACCCCATCACTCACTCACTCTTGACCGTTGCATAAACCTTAAACCAACGACCTTTGTCTTCTCTGTTCCAAACCCACCCCTGAAACAGAAACCTTGAACGCTACCATTCTTCAACTTTGCTTTGCCACAATGAGTCAGAGGAACAACAAAACTCTATGGGATTTGATGGGGAAGATTACAGATTGGGAGACGCGTCAAAAGATGTCTTCCAAACCTTTTAGGCCTCACTTTTGGGATACAATTTTATCCCACCTTGCACCACAATATTATAACCATGAAGAATTGACTCTGATTAAGAGTTGTTTCCAAGAACTGCAACCCCAACAAGATGAAGAATTAGGTCTGATCAAGATTCCCCAAGAAGGGCAACTGCAACAAGGAGAGGCGTCAAAGACAAAGCCGCCAGAGACAGAGAAAGAGAAAGAGAAAGAGAAGAAAAGAAGGCGTGAAGTGCTTGACGATGAGGAATGGCGCCCCACTCCCTCGTGGCTGAATAAAAAATCAAGAAAGACGACAAAGAATGCATCGTCGTCTTCATCACCCCCATCACCGGCAACAGTACCATTCCCGCCAACAGTACCATTCCCGCCAACAGCATCCCCGCCAACACCAACACCAACACCAACATCAACACCATTACCATCACCATCACCTCCCTCTTCGCTGTTACCACCTTTACCACCGCAATTACCACCAACACCAACACCAACACCAACACCGGTTCTACCTGATGCATTCAAGAACCATATCAGAGAGCTAAACGGGAGCGACATGCAATTTTTGATGAGCAAGAATCTCTCCAAGACAGATATGAGCGCCAGTCACAACCGTTTATCAATGCCGATCAAAGAAATTAGTTGCGATTTCTTGACTGAGGCTGAGAAGGCAACCTTGCATAAGAGGGAAAGCTGTAAAGGAAGGCTTCGGGGTGTTGAAGTGAAGGTGTTGGATCCATCTTTAAGGGAACATACTTTGATACTGAAGATGTGGAAGATGACAAGTACAAGCATATACTCTCTCGTCAAAGAATGGAAAAGCGTCGTCTCTCAGAACCGTTTGCAAGAAGGAGACCAACTTCAAATCTGGTCTTGTAGAGTCGATGGCAAATTATTTCTTTTATTAAATAAAATCTGACCATCAAATTCAAAGCACAGTGACAAAGACATGTCACTCACTATTGTTTGTCCACCTATATAGGAGGTGAGGTGATAGTGTGATACTGATACATCACTGACAATGTGGTGCGCTAATATTTGAAAAGAAACGTATTTGTTTCTTTTCCTTTATTACTTTTTGTTATGTGAGGATGTCAAATGTATTGTATTGGGATCACATATTTTTTAGATTCTATTTTGGCTTTTTTCTGTGGCTTTTGCGTGATCAGTTACAGATATAAAACAACATTGCTCTCTCTTTTTAATAATTAAAATTTATTATTTGTACATTAATTTTTTTATATTATTCAATAAAAGCATAAATAAAATATGTTAAAATATACATTTCTTATTTCATTATTTTTAAAAATGTAAAATAAATAAATAATTGTGATTTGTATTTAATAGGAATTAATTGTGATTTGTATTTTATAGGAGCTGATTGAGTCCTTTATTTAAAAGGACGCAATCAGCTCCTATTAAATACAAAATGCACTCAATTTCTATTAAATAAAAATTGCAATCAACTCCTATTACACTAAATTTAAAATTCAAATAACCTACAATTCACGAAAAAAACTGATTGCGTTTTAATAGGAGCTAATTGCGTTTTTCGTGTATTGGAGGTTATTTGAATTTTAAATTTTGAATTTAATGTAATAAGAGTTGATTGCGATTTGTATTTAATACGACCTGAGTTCGTTTTGTATTTAATAGGACGCAATCAGCTGCTATTAAATACAAATCATAATTAATTTCTATTACATTAAATTCAAATAACCTCCAATATCGTGTTTATCTCATTCAATCAATGTTTTCACGCTCATTTGGGATATTTAATCAATTAAATATAAGTTTTAATCGATTAAATCAATTAAGAAGGAGATTTAATCGATTAAGTTGAAAAGTTAATCGATTAAATCTTCAAGTCAACAATTTTTTCCAGTTTTGATCATTTAATCGATTAAATCTTCAAGTTAATCGATTAAATAGGTGCGGATTGGTAGATAGTTTTGGAGAAGGGGTAAAATGGTTATTAATAAATTAATAAAGGGCAAAATGATCAAAATATTATAAATATGGTCAACCAAACAAAAATATATATTATAAATATGACATAAATTCATGCTCACTTCAGGGCTCATCGCGTGATTAGGTTAGAAGCAAGGAGTGAAAAAAACTTGTACAAAATATAGGCGAGCAATTAGTCTTTTTTCTTATGAATTATCATTTTTTATAAACTTTTAAAATTTACATTAGGAATTTTAATAATGCAAAGACAAAGATGTTTAGGAGCAGTAGCCTAAATACTTAACCTTCATCAAAGACTCAGAGGTAAGGTGTAAATAAGTCGGTTCAAATTAGGTTTTAGCTAAAATAAATTAAATTTATAGAAAATATTTTAAGTTTGATTTGGCTTATTAGCACGATATAAATTAAAGGGAAAATAATATATTAACCACTTGTACTTAACTCCATTTTCAATAAACCATCACATGCTTTCAATCAATACAATTAACCTACTTGAACTATTCAATTTAAATAATTAAGCATTTCTGTTAAAAAAACATCGGAGTCCGATAATTCTCACGCAAATGTTACCTGGAAACCGCTAAACCAGACATGCAACCGGGTCGAGTAATGCAATTGAACCGGTACGGACTGGGTTGACCCAACCGATTTTATCAAAACCGATAAATAACCAGTGACTCGACCTGAAGAATAAAATGGTTTTCTTGCGCCCAAGGCCACGTGGCTGTGGTAATCACTTTGCGCTTAAAGCATGTCCAACAGGTTATAAACGTTATACTTGTCCCTAATTTGGTCGATGTGGAACCTTTAAATCTCATGGCATCGCGAACTACACATGGAAAGCCTAATAGAAGTGTTTCAGAACCATATAGTGGTAGAAGCCCAAGACACGGTGTCTTGCTAAGATTTTCACCTTCCTCTGCATGTTTTTGGTTGAGTTAGAGTATAATATATTTAAACTTGATGAAAAAAATCTGGTTGATTTATTGCAGGAAACAACCTCCCCTGATGCACAAGGAAAAGCACAAGTCTCAGGGGCTGCATCTCGCTCAACTCGTTTTGGTTTTGGCTTATAACTCTTTCAAAAGACTATGGGGTTAGTGTTGAATTGAAATTTGAATTTGATGTTTGAATTCAAATCTGTTCTCAATTAATCTTTCCGTTATACGTTTCTGTATTAAAATTGTAATTTAATATTTCCGTTATACGTTGTAAATTGAAAGTTAGAATAAACGTTACTAGGGTATTTGTATATAAAGACCTCAATTGAAGAGGGGAAAGTATGAACGAATGAAAGAAATGAAAGAGAAATGAACGAACAAATGAATGGAAGAAACTATTATCCCAATTTGTGTGTATCTACTTTTTGACATGGTATCAGAGCATTTTTATCCTCCATGAATGGATCTTCCGCTGCCATCATTTTTTTTAGTTTTCTCTTCATCGACTTTTCTGAGTCTTTTATTCTTCCAGATCTATGAAGCCCCGAATCGCCATAATTTTTTATACACCATTTTTTTAACTGTATTCGTATTGTTCCTTTTCTTATTCAATGGTCAACTCTGCTTTTGAAAACTCCAACCCCCTTCATGTTCCCTAAAACATTATTCTACGCCAAGATCCCAAATTGGATCTTGAAAGTTCTTATGCCTATGTTCGAGAGAAGCCTAACAACACCATACTCTGGGGAATCCTAAGCCCAGTGATGGTGCTACCCTTCTCACACATCCATCTCGCTCAGGACCTTCTCCATCTTCTGGCCGCAACCGTAACGACAAGCCTTCACCTGCTCTCATTGTGGTGAGAAAGGCCACTCCGGAACAACAAACTAACCACTCCCGAATCGAACCATTTTGAATCGAATCGAACCATTTTTGAACCGAACCATTTTCGAACCGAACCGTACCGTTTCCAATCGAACCGAACCACTTCCGAACCGAACCACTAGTTTTGAACTGAACCACTTCCGAACCGAAACAGTTTTGAACCGAACAAGTTCCGAACCGAACCACTTCCGAACCGAACCAGTTTCGAACCGAACCGAACCACTTCCAAATCTTGTTTCTTCCGGCCGTATTTTCATCTTCTTCAGTGATTTGTTATTTTTATTTTGATTTTCTTTTATGGTTTGTATTTGGCCAATTTTATTTTATTCCCACATATGTTTGTGGTGTTACTCAAGTCTGATTTGGCTTGTATGCGTCATTTTACCGT
>JAVKPL010000761.1:0-15163 GCA_032173675.1 Gastrolobium villosum
TGTATCTCCTCACATCATGTAGAAATTTCTTTCTCTGTTGCCATGTGAAATCCTTAGGCATCATTCCAACAGCTTTGAAATTGGCAAAATCTGCACACCATGGTGGGGTACTAATTGTCAATACTTGATCCCCCACCAACTCTGAAACAATACTTATTGCCAGTATTTGCTCATCAGGAAACTCCTCCCTAATCACCACTTTCAGTCCTTCTTGAAGCTCTTGTTTAGTAATCCTGGATAGGTGATCAGCCACCAAGTTTTCAACTCCCTTTTTGTCTTTGATCTCTACTTCAAACTCTTGCATAAGCAACATCCATCGGAGCAACCTGGGTTAGCATCCTGCTTACTTAACAAATACTTTAAAGCTGCATGGTCAGTGCAAACAACAACCTTTGATCCTAGCAGATATGGCCTAAACTTGTCAAATGCATACACAATAGCCAATAATTCTTTTTCTGTGGTAGCATAATCCTTTTGTGCATCATTAAGAATTTTACTAGCATAGTAAATGACATGCAATAATTTGTCTTTCCTTTGGCCTAGCACTACTCCCACAGCATAATCACTCACATCACACATCAACTCAAAAGGCAATGAAAAATCAGGTGCCGTGATTATTGGTGCAGTGATCAACTTTTCTTTCAAAATATGAAATGCATGCAGACATTCATCAGTAAAAACAAATTCTTGGTCTTTCACCAATAACTTGCACAAAGGCTTGGCAATTTTTGAAAAATCTTTTATAAACCGCCTATAAAATCCTGCATTACCAAGAAAACTCCTCACACCTTTGACATTAATAGGTGGAGGAAGTTTCTCAATCACAGAGATTTTTTTCTTATCCACTTCAATTCCTTTTCTAGACACCTTGTGTCCTAGAACAATACCTTCTGTCACCATGAAGTGATACTTCTCCCAATTCAGTACAAGATTACAATCTTGACATCTTTTCAAAACAGAATCCAAATTTTCTAGACATGCATCAAAAGTAGGACCAAACATAGAAAAATCATCCATAAAAATTTCAATGCATCTTTCTACCATGTCAGAGAATATGGAAAGCATGCACCTTTGAAAAGTTGCTGGTGCATTACATAGGCCGAAAGGCATCCTCCGGTATGCAAAGATTCCATATGGGCAAGTGAATGCAGTCTTTTCCTGATCTTTTGAAGCCACAACTATCTGATTGTAGCCTGAATAACCGTCCAAGAAGCAGTAGAAAGCATGCCCTGCCAATCTCTCCAACATTTGGTTTAGGAATGGAATAGGAAAATGATCTTTCCAAGTTGCTTTATTGATTCTCCGGTAATCAACGCACATCCTCCAGCCAGTGACCGTTCTTGTGGGAATTAATTCATTGTTCTCATTCCTCACAACCATCATACCTCCTTTCTTAGGTACTGTCTGAACAGGAATCACCCAAGCACTGTCTGAAATAGGATAAATCATTCTAGCATCAAGCAACTTCACCACCTCCTTCCTTACTACCTCCTTCAGAGTAGGGTTGAGTCTTCTCTGTGGTTGCCTCACTGGTTTGACCTCCTCTTCCATCAATATCTTATGAGTACAGAAGGAAGGGTTGATACCCTTAAAATCTGAAAATGACCAGCCCATGGCTGTATTCTTTTTGAGTACCTCAATCAACTTCACTTCCTCCTTTTTAGACAATAATTCACTAATAATGGCTGGGTAAGTTTGATCATCCCCAGAAACACATACTTAAGATTTGAAGGCAGTTCTTTCAGTTCCACCTTAGGTGTTCCCTTAGGAATGTCATCAACTTTCTTTTCAAGCTCTTCAACTACCGGTTCCTCATGATAAAATTCCCCACTTGACTCTTGTTTAAATTTGTCTTCCTCAAGTGAAGAGTCTTCTTCTTCTATCACTTCTTCCATAACTTCCTGTATGATATCAATTCTGAAACAATCCTCCACATTAACAGGATGTTTAATGGCTTCAAACACATATATTGTTACAGTTTCTTCATTCACCTTTAGCATCAAATTCCCTTGTTTAACATCAATCAGGGATCTTGCAATTGCTAAGAATGGCCTTCCTAGAAGTAGAGGGCTTTCAGTATCCTCCTCTTCCATATCAAGTATCACAAAGTCCACAGGAAAAATGAACTTATCTACCTTGACCAGAACATCTTCCACCACTCCTTCTGGTCTTTTGATAGATCTATCTACTAGATGCAGAATAACATTGATATCCTTCCATTTTTTAATTCCCAAAGCTCTACAGACAGACAAGTGCATTAAGTTTATGTTTGCCCCCAAATCACAAAGTGTTTTTCCTACTTCCACATCTCCAATGGCAATAGGAATACTGAAACTTCCTGGGTCTTTCAACTTTGGAGGAAGCTTCTTCTGAATCAGTGCACTACACTCCTCTGTCAAACCCACAGTCTTACCATCTTTCAACTTCCTCTTCTTAGACAGAAGATCCTTCATGAATTTTGCATAGTGAGGCATGTTCTCCAAAGCTTCAGCAAATGGAATGTTGATCTGCAATTTCTTGAAGATATCCAGAAATCTTGCATAATGTTGTTTCTGAATCTCTTGCTTCAACCTCTGAGGATAAGGAACTTTAGCATATGGGGACAAATTAATGGGCTGGTCTTGCTTGTCGGCCATCTTCTTCTTCTCCCACTTCATCATCTTCTTAGGTGAAGGATTATTTTCAACTACCACCTGATCTTCTTTCTTATCTTCCTTCACTGTTTCTTTTTCGTCATCTTCCACTACATCCTCAACAATCAATTCTTCTTCATCCTTCTTATCTTCCAATTTCTTCTGAAACAGTTGAAGCACAAGCCCACTTCTTGTACTAATAGACTTGCAGTGCTCCTTTGGATTCACCATTGTATCACCAGGGAACTTTCCCTGTGGTCTCTCAGATATCTGTCTGGATAGCTGACCAATCTGTGTCTCCAAATTCCGGATTGATGCTTCCTGGTTTCTGAATGAAGTTTTAGTTTCTTTCATGAATGCAGCAGTTTCCTCTCTGGAAGAATTTGACCCTTGAATGAAATCTTGAGTGGTCTTAGAAAACTGGGCAAAAGCTTTCTCCCATGCAGAAGTAACTCCTTGTTGTGATGAATGTTGAGGAGGAGGATGCAATGGAGGATTCAACTGGTGATTGGAACTATAACTGAACCCTGGGTGTTGGTTCCTGTTCTTCCATGGTGGAACATATAAATTTCGCCCCTGGTTGTTAGATTTCCTTTGGTCATACCATACTCCATTCACTTCTGCTTGTTCTGTAGATACCCCATAATCACAATCATCTGTAACATGGCTTTTCCCATAAATTGCACACACACAATTAGTGTCCACATAAGCAACCTTTTGAGAGGATAATTGCTTAATGAGAGCATCCAACTGTTGCTGTTGCTCTTTTTGAGTCTGCATCAACTGATCATTCTTGGCTAATAGAGCATCATACCCATCCAGCTTAATAATTCTCGTTCTTCTGTCATTCACTGGAGCATTGTCAAATTCCTGAGATGCCAATGAATCAAAATGTCAAGGGCTTCTTGAGGAGTCTTAGTTGTCAATGACACTCCAACAGTGGCATTCACCAATGTCCTAGTATTGGTGGTCAACCCTTGGAGAAAGATTGCTGCTTGATTCCAAACTTCAATCCCATGTTGTGGACATTTCCTCAACAATATCTTAAATCTTTCCCAGACCTCATAGATGGATTCTGACTCTTTTTGCTTGAATCCTGTGATCTCATCCTTCAACTTTTCCCTCTTTGATGCTGAGAAGAACCGGGCTAAGAATTTTGTCTGCAAATCATCCCAAGTAGTGATACTCCCTTGGGGTAAAGATTGTAACCATCTCCTTGCATCATCCTTCAGTGAATGAGTGAATAATCTTAACAGAATGACATCTCTAGTGACACCATTAATCTTCACTGTATCACTCAACAGTAGAAAATTTTCAATGTGCAAATATGGATCCTCTGCACTTGTGCCAGCAAACTATTCCTTCTGCACCAATTGTACCAGTGCAGGCTTCAATTCAAAGTTGTTTGGCTCTACAGTGGGGTGCACAACACTCCCAATTGGTGGGATCACTGCAGGAGTCATATAATCTCCCAATGTCCTCTGTTCTGGTGGTGGCCTGTGGTTCTCTGCCATGACTTCTTCTTGAATTACAACACTGGATTCACCCTTTTCTTGTAACTGTCTTCTTTTTCTTGCTGCCATTTTGTTCTTCCTAACTGTCCTTTCTAATTCTGGATCAAACAATAGAGAATTTGGATCAATAGTACCTCGCATACACCAAAATTAAAATTGACCAAAACTTAACACAAAATTATAAAATGCTGAAAATAAAAAGATTTAATCTGAGATATATATGGTATCTGTCAATGTTGAAGAACAAATCCCCGGCAACGGCGCCAAAAACTTGTTGCGAGTTTAGCAAGTGTACTAGTCATACAAGTAATAAAATGATGAGTAAAGATCGTTCCCACGAGGATTTGTCTTCAAGCACTAACTAACCACTTATAACTAAGTTGAATCAAACAGATGTTCATTGAAATCATGTGTATTTTGTCACCAGAAGATTGAATTACAATTAAACTTGGTAAAATGACTGAAATAGGAATTGAAATTATAAAACACGTAGTCAGAAAACAATTTCTCTCAACAATAAATATATGTAAAAATTGATCATATGATGAATTATCTTTCATGTGATATTAATCAACCTTTTTCTTATCATCAAGATGTAATCCCTTACTATCCTGATTGATACATTAATCAAAAACCTCAATCCCTTGGTGATTCCTTTCTTAATACATGCAATAAGCACTAAGGTCTTAAAGATTACATCAGAATCCTAGCATCAATCCCTTGAATACTAGAATCCCAATGATGAGATTGTCAGATACAGAAGTAGTGTAAACATTCCTGTTCTACACTACACCCTTGATGGAAAGAAATAATACAGAAAACTTCACATCATCACATAAAAGGTACTCATAATATTAATCCAACATACATGAACTTATCATTGAGTTCCATTGAATCAGACTACAAAGGACTCTACTCAGACATAATTAAAAATAAAACATTAGACGATGAAAGATCAAACTCGGTTTCCATGATGGTTGAGTCTTCAATCTTCAAACACAATTGTATAGAAATGTACTAACTATTACAAGAACTAATCCTAAGGAATTTGGAAGTCAGAGCATATGTCTCTTAGAATAGAAGAGACTCAGAATATAATGTAGTGTTCAAAAATGAAGGCCCTTTTCCTTATAAATTACAAGTTACAACTGAATAACAGCCAAAAACTGACACGGGCGCTAAAACGTTCTCTCTTGAACGTTTTAGCGCTCAACTTCAACGTACACCCGACTGTTTTCAACCGTCTTCAACTGTCTTCAACGCTAAAACCTTTGGTTTGGACGTTTTAGCATTGAAGACCAAAATCTTTTTGCACATCAGAACGCTAAAAAGTTTATATTGAGCATTTTAGCGTTTGAAACCCGAGAGTTTTTGCACATAAGCGCGCTAAAACGTTTTATGTGGACTTTCTGCGCTTGGCACCAGCAAGTTTTGGCTTCTTCATGCAGCAGCGCGCTAAAACGTTCTCTATGGACGTTTTAGCGCTCAACACTTAGCATTTGTCACTCTTCAGAATCTTCTTCCTCCTCTCATTTGCTTCTTTGAGCTTCATTTCCCTACAAAAATAATGTAATTTCCAACAAAGCTTTCAGAACTTGTATTTGAGGGCTTTCCATGGATTTAACCTCTTTTCAATCCATTTAATCACATAAATTAATACTAATTCATGCTTAAAAACCTGATGAACTATGGGTTTATCAACATCTCTGTCAGTAAGACAGAACATTGGCGCCGTCTGTAGGGAATCATCTATTTGAATTTGATATTCCCATAATTCTGATTGAGGAGGGCAGTTCATACAAGGAGCAATAGCCAACAGCCACCCCAAAACCAGAATCAGTCGCCGGATCCATTCCTGGAAGAGGAAAATCAACCTCAAAACCAGCTTGAGAACGACGTGGATTACGATCATGTTCATGTCAATGAGGATGTGTCAGACATAGCTTTCACCCCAGCACCTCATGATCGAGTTGCGGCTCCAACTCTCAACAATCCTCCCCAACATCCTGGAGATTTTGTTGCGCGTGTTGCCCAATCTACAGATCCTGATTCTCGGCTTGCCCAAAATGCGTTCGCTGTAATTTTGCGGCGAATGGAAGAGTTGGAGAATCGAAATAACCTCCAGCGAAAAGAAGACTTCCAGAGGATACAAGAAGAATATATAAGAAGAATGCAGGATCTGGAGTAGCGCTTAATGGAGAGAACAGGGCCTGGGGCAAGAGAGGTCTAAGGCCGAGATGTTAATGGCCGTGAGGGAAACAATGAAAGATCTCATCTTTTTCTCTTATGTTCATCAGCTCTAACTCTTGAGCATATTTTTGAAGGTATGTTCTTGTTTAAAGGAGCCTTCTTGGTGGGAAAAGGTGAAGGTTGAAGCTAAAGGTGTGAACTTGGAGATGTAAGCTTAACTTTGGAAAAAGATGACCCAAAAGCCTTCATTTCTCCTTTTGATGCCACTGTTTTTGTCTTGTGGGTGGGGAAATATTGTTGAATTTTTTTTAAAGTAATGGTTTTGATGATTGTTCTTGAGGGTGTTTGAGTTTTGAACTAAGAAAAGGTAGGTTTGATGAGTAAAGGTGCAACCTTTGGATCTTTGAGTGGATTTCATGGAAAAGAATGAACTTGAACCCTAAAGGAGGTGCATAATGGTTCAGCCGTCTCATGATGAACTAGGGTTTGTTTACTAAAAATTGTTAAAAGGTTGTTAAGTGTGGAAAAATCCTAAGTCAAACTAAGAAAGATTAATTAAATGAGTTATCTGTAAGTGAAACCTACTAATCTTGATTAAGGGTGGCTAAAAACCCTAATAAATATAATTAATCAAATATGCCCCCTTTGATATAATGTGGATTAGTTTTGTTAAAAATAAGGAAAACATGAATTAGTGGATTAATTAAGTGTAGGTACTAATTAACTAAAGAAAGGACTAAGAAATAAGCCTAAAAATCATAATTTAAACACCTGAGCAATTCGGCCACGTAGGTTTAAATTAGGGTCACCATGTTAAAATTAATATAAGACCTAATTAGGGCATTAATCTAGTGTTTGTTAGTATATGGGTGTCCTAGAGACAATCTTATGATTAAATAAAGGACACTAGATGTAGAACTTTTTGTCGCAAATGAATAAAAGCAATTTTTATCCAGTTTCATATTATGTCTCAATATTATCATTAATATTTTATGAAAAAACTGGATAAACCCCTTGGAATATAACAGGTATCTCTTGAGTATCTGTGATGAGATCACGATCATGAGGATTTGAGGATACCACACGTTTATTCCTAATTTTATGTTCCTAGTCTAGAGACACTAAGAATGGGGATCAGTGATCTCGGGTAAGACTAGCACGACTTATCTACTTGTATATAGATACAAGGTAAAGACCTCATGTGCTACAGATATGGAGATATCTTAGCTAAAGTTGTGGGTGGACCTATAAGAGTATAGCTCACACTGAACAGACCCACAAAGAGACTCTATGAGGAAATCTCACATATAGTATCATTAGAGTAGTCTCTTTATATTTGGGTATGTCTTTCCTTTAGACCAAAAGTTATTACCTAGACTGTGTTCTAGATGGCATGCTTTGATTATATACCTCGTCTGCCTGAAACATGGAGACTCATAGGTATACTGTTGGACTTGTCCTGAAAGAGCACAGGGCTAGGGTGATAAGCTGAAGGAATTCATCAAATCTCTGTGAGAGATTAGGTTATCTGTAAATCGGAGAAATCGGGATGATATTTACAGGGACTCGGGAATCTATGCATAGTAAAAGAGATCATGAGATGATCTGCCTTTAGAGTCAGTCAATTGAAGATTCCCTATTTCTAATAAAGCTTACCCTAAACCGCAAGGGTTGATACATTTCCTTACCCTAGGTTAATGGGGAGATAACCGAGACGAAGGGAAATACATACGGTAACCAAATATGTGTAATAGGATGATCAAGTCATTAATATGACTAGCTCTGGGGCAACAAAGTATTGCTAGTGCTCTGTGTTGTCATTAATTGGGTTGTGGGCTTGTTGGGCCCTAGCCCATTTATGTCAAAGGCTATGTTGGACCTAATAGATCACACACTAATACCTTGTAGTCATGATGAACTAGCTTTAAAGGTATTGGGCCTAATAATGGTTGTTAGCCCAAGAAGCTGTTTGGAAGCCCACCTGAAGGGAAGAGGGCGCATGGATCATGTAATGGGCTTGGATGGTCCAAGACATTACTAATTAATTTAATTAGTTAAATTAATTATCAAACATTTGAATTTTGAATTTGAAATTTGAATTTTGAAATTGGATTTTGAATTTTGAATTTTGAATTTGAAATTAGAATTATGAATTTGAATTTTGAATTTAAATGTTTGAACGTTTGAATTCAAGTGTTTGAATTCGAATTTGAATTGGCTATGAAAAGTAGTTTCATAACAAAATGATAAGATGAGATCTTGTAGGAACAAATCCCCTGTATCAAGAGAAGATATTTGATCTCATCCAATAGGGATATGGTGCGCCACTTTAGTTGGTGATGAGTGTCATCTTGTCAGCTAAATGTGCTCCAATTCTGATTTGGTTGGTTGAGAGAATCAGTTAGTTAATTGGTTCAAATTTGAATGCAACTACTCAATATATCTGGACTCATTTTGGGACTGAGTGGGGCGCACAAGTGAGTGGTCATATAATGACCATTAGTTCAGAATCTTAAAAGGATAAGGACCTAATCTCATAAGGATTAAAAGGGAAGGTTGTTGGCAATTTTGAATTGCAACAACTCCTTTATTTCCTCCAACTATGCGCACATCTTGAGAGATTTTTTAGTTAAGAAAATCCTCTCATTCTCTCCCTAGACACACACTCTCTTATGCGCACAAGGGGTGGATTCCTCCTTAGGGTTTTCACATGAACACCTAGCCTATTCTCCTGACTCCTTGCACCACTCTTGTGAAGTTTTCATATTGAAGACTTCCCTCTTCTAAACACAAAACCTAGCCTTCATCTTCACCTATTGAGCACATAGCAAGCCTCTCTGTGGTGGTCATCTGGTAGCTTCCAAGAAGGTTTTATTGCATCATTGACGAAGAGTGGTGTGGATCAACATTAGAGGGTTTGAACCCTTCAAACCTGACAGTGATCTCCCTGGTGATCAGATCATAAACAAGGTAACATCATGCTGTATTAAAGCATGAAGATTGTTTGCATGTGTGGTTCCGCAAGGAAAAAGTTTTGTTTTTACCTCTCACATGCTTCGGCCTTCAAGGCCAGTTTACTATCAGTGGTTAAGTAAGGTGGACTATGCATAATACACTAATTAAATCTTAAACCCTAAAATTGGACTAATTAAGGGTTTAGGAGCACTAATCAAGCAATAAGTGAACTTGAGGTATCATGACATAATGTGACTAAGTGGCATTTCATAATATGACCTAATAATAGAAAAATCCAAGAATTAAAGTGACCTAGAGTTGCTAACCATAGGTAATTAAGATTTGATAATTAAACCTACTTAGGGTTAAATGATCAGTTCTTAGGCTAACTTGGGAAGGGCATATCTCCCTCCACAGAGATCCTATAGGGATTTTCCTTATATCATTTTGAAGCTTGAGATGTTATCTATGTGGTATCAAAATTTGGTACCATTTGAAGATGTATAGCATTCTGTATATGCGTTTGAGGAAGACTGCCCTAGGAGTCCATGTGCCAGGGCTGCAACTTCCATGAATTGTTTCTCCCTCTTTTATTACTCAAATTAGGCTCATTATATGTCAAATTAAAGCTGAAGGTGTCTAGTTTTCGACATAAATATTTCAGAGCAATCGGTTTAGTATATTTCCCAGAATCTCAGAAATGTTAAAGGATGTTTAGGACTCTATTTGGAGTTGGCAAATAACTTTGTTTGTCCAACTTCAAATGGTGATAACCAGAGCTAGAAAAATCCAAATTAGGAATGTGATACCTTTTTGGAAAGTTAATTGAGTCTAGATTAACATTATAAAAGATGAGAATTTTATAACGAGTGAGTTGCGCACAGTGACTAGAAAATAGAAGCATGTACAATTATGGGAAAATCGTAAAAGTGATATTTAGGCTAAGTGGGCTTATGGGAACCCTTAGTAACTTATAATAATTATATATATGGCTTGTATGAGTTGAAATAATTTAAGTTACCTAAGTGAGCCAAGAAGAGGATTCTAAGTTATGTAAGTGATTAAAGAATGTGGTGGCTTATATCGATGCACTAAAATAAATAATAAGTAATAATTGGTCTAGACTTGTAATGGGCATATTATTGGCATGTAAGAATGAAATGTAGAATCATTAAGTGAATGAGTATTAATAATGTAAATGATTCTTGCTCTAGGTTTGCCTAGAGGGCCTGACACTTGAGAGTTGATTGGAGCACACGTATTTTATTGTTGGAGTTGGGCTTGTGATAAGCTCAGTGAGGTAAGCTCCTAGTTCTGGTTGCTCCTCTCTCTTCTGGCCCCACTATGATGGTGGGCATTATAGTTGTATTGTATGAAAGTATATGGTATGATGTATATGTGCATTCATTCACATTCTTATTGATGTTATATGATCTTTATGTTATGATGATGCACTGATGATATATGTTATGAGGATCTTGGCCAGTTATCATGGTATGTTGGCTTCCTATGACTTGACTCTAGGAGCTATTTCATGCTGAGGTTGTGTTGACTGTCTATGGCTTGACCCTAGAGTCACATATGTGTAACCATCTATGGCTTTGACCCTGGGGTTACACAAGGATGATATGATGATGCTATGTTTATGTTGTATGCCTGTATCATATGCTTTATATTTGACTTGTCATGCAGGCAGTAGGCTAAGGGGATTAGAGGATCCTCTATGAACCTTGAGCTTACTGAGATGTTGTTATCTCACCCCTTTTTGGGGACATCATTTTAGGTAACCAGGTTAGCAGTGTGTAGTCTAAGGGCAATGGCCCAGCTACGGATTAGTGGATTGTGGCTGCTGTTTAATTTTAGGTCGTTATGTTATTATGTGGCATGTGTAGTGTTTTGTCATGCCTAGCAAGCTTATTTTGAGACTATGTTGTTGTATGTAATAATGCTCATGATAATTTACTGTTTAAGCCTTTGGATTATTGATGTATGTATTATGAGTTATGTCAGATGCATGTGATGAGTACACAAAGATATGATGTATAAATTTATTCATTTGGGCACAGAGCAATTATGTATGTACTGACCCATTAAGGGGATTGTAGTCCTATGAGACTTGCAAGCTGTCTGTTATATAACTTTGTCTATCAGGTATAATAGTGCGTGAGATTCTTATCTCTAGTTATCCGTTAAACAACTGTTATGTTGTCCGTGAGACTCTGGCAGGAATGACACTTGTTGTCATATCCGATTAGTCAATGGCCACTAATACTGGCTAATGGGATTAATTAGTAGATGTATGTTTTAGATTTACACTTTCGCAGTCTCTCATGTGAACGTTTTTAGAAATGTTTTTAGAAAATGTTTTGGAAAAAGTTTACTCGGATTTTTACAAGACGTTTTATTAATCTTTAAATAAAATCTTCCGTTGTGTACGCTATAATATCATGTATGTTAACAACCGGAGTACTACGGGGTGTTACATAAGGCAAGTGAGAAAGGAAGTGGTAAATACATGAACAAAGAAGACGGAGAAAGTGAACTCCCGGAATTTGCAGAAAAGCACTTGCGGATGCTAATGCTCAAAGGATTTAGGGAGAAAAAAGCTCGTACATATATAGGCACGGGGGTAACTGTTGTGGTTACGAATGGTAAGGGTCAGGGGCACTAGTGTCATTTCGCTCTTAAGGGGCTAACTGCAACAGTCGTGGATGGCAATGGTCAGGGTCACCAGCGTCATTGCACTTAAAAAGCAATGATTAGATGCCTGAAACGACCAGCTAATAAATGCGCATGAGATGCGAAAATGGCAGCAGCATGCTAAAGCACGCGGTCAGCAGCACGTGTCAGAATGAAATGAGTACTATGGATAAGTGGAGGCACGAGGCCAACGACACGTGTATACGAAAACTCTTAGCTGGGTTATGGGAATGAAGCTTGCGGGCAACTCGCTAGTCGGATCCCAACAACTCAAGCTCATTTGTTACCCGATTACACACGTGGAGTATCTTGCCGGGTTCATGCATAACCGGCCTATATAGCCGGACAAGGAAAATCATTCCCGATTCCAGAAAAAAGCTACAAGCTCAAGACGTGTGTGTAAGGTATGATTCTTGGGGTCAACTCGCCAGTTGGATCCGTAGGATCCCAACTGTTCAAGCTCATCCCTAACTCGGAAAAGGGAATGTGAGAGATATCTCATCGGGTTGATGCTCAACCCGTCGACATAAGGGGAAAGGGATACCCCGGTGGAAAAAACCCCAAAATTTAAGGAGCATGCATACAAAAAGAAGTTTACAAAAACTCAAAACGCTCCCAACTCGGCAAAGAGCCTAGAGCGAAAAAACAACGAGGTTCACCCCGGCAACCTAGACACCCGAGTAGCCTGGCTGAGGGGCAACTGTTATGGACCCATATAAGAGGCCCATTAAATGACATGCCCAATAAAGGGCAATCCAAGATTCTAACCAAGTATAATTACGGATAGAATCCATCTAGGATACTAATCCTAATACGACAGCGTAGCAAATAGGCCAGGACCCTCATCAGAGGCACTAAAGGCCCACATCACATTACCCACAGGTAATTCCTATCAATAAGATGTAAACCCTAAAGGTTCGTTATACTCTCTCTATTACTGCTATGTTGTCACTGTGCGCACACACAACCCCCCATTTGGCAAACGCTGTTATTAGTTCGTTGTGCACAGTGATCTGCTTGACTCAAGGTATCTCCTTCATAGAGATACCTTGGAGAGGACATTAGATCCAATATCAACATACTAGTCCATTGGGCTGGACATCTCTGTCTCTATATATAGGGAATGTTATATTCACAAACTATACTAAGTATGATCGGTCATATACATATATATATTCACAAACTCAGTGTAATTTGTAAACAAAAAGTTTGTGAATATAACATTCCCCATATATATATATATATATATAGATATAATATATAATATATAATATATAATATGTATATATATAATAATATGTATATATATATATATATATATATATATATATATATATGGGCTTATCGTTTCTCAAGCTGCTTGAGACAATGTTATCTCCGGCTACTCAATCATATCCGTATAAAGATGAATCAATGGTGATAAAGGAAGAGAGAGAAAAAGAGAATCATAATCATTCAAAGGTGAAACAATTAATATAGGGAAATAAATAAACAAAACGACGTAGTTTTGGGGTGGCAGAAGATAAACTTATCTCAAGCAGCTTGAGAAGTGTTTTTCCCCTATATATATATATATATATATATATATATATATATATATATATATATATATATATATTATAAGGATTAATATTTTTCATGAAAAAAAATTTATCACCTATATACAAATAAAAATATATGGGATCTATGTAGGGCCATATGAGAAAAAGAAAGATAAAAAAATATAGACACCACAAATTTTTATGTACCTGCAAAAGATAAAATTATTTACTAGTGAGAAACATCAGTCTTATATATATATTTTTTTTCTTGATAACACCATAGGCCTCGCAGATTGCACCACATGGCCCAATTGGGTTCCCTGAATGAAATAATTCACTTCTCTTTCGCTATTGTTTTTAATGTTGTGACTTTTTCATGTAGATGTAGAAATACATTTGGTTTTGTTGCTTCCTCCTTTGACAAACAGTGAACATATCCTATGATTATACAAACATATTCTTTGGTAATAACTCGTGGTCTCACGTAGTGGCGGACCCACTTTCGGACAAATGTCCGCAAGTGTGAACATAAACTTTTTTATTTCGGTTCTTTTTTTTGGTTGTAGGTTCTTATTTGTCTTTTGATTCAATATATATATATATTAGGAGTAAATATCCTTTTAAATCCTTAACAAAAAAATATGGTCCCCATTTTAGTCTCTTATAAAAAAAAATTAATCTCGAGACCCCTAAAGAATTTAAAGTTAGATCAATTTAATTAAAATCATGGTCCTTCACAAATTCAAAAAAAATCTACATTAATCCCTCAAAAAGATAAAAATGGGTCCAGTTTGAATTTCGTAGTGACCAGGTGACTAATTCTTTTTATAATGGACTAAATTGGGGACTGAATTTTTTGATAGGAACCAAAAAGGGTATTTATTCTTATACTAGTTAACAACGTAGCAATGTACGAAGATGATTAAAATAATGTAGCAACGCAAATTGATTAAAGAGAAAATTTATTCTTCCTCCCCTATCATGTACCCATTCCCATGCTCTTTTCATCCTTTGTTTCCTTTTTCATTTTTATAAAAAGAGTGGATTGATTATAAGTCTGACATTCTCAAATAAGTTAATATCTAGAGATGATGCCTTCACTGTGATTTTGTTTGCCTTCTGTACAGGTAGTATTGATTTTTTTATTCACCACTATAAAATATAATGATGATGTATGGATATATTGGAGTATATTCTCATATTTGTTTTGGAGGATCAGTAAGGTTTGGGGGGAAATAATTGGTCAAACTATTGCCTGCAGCTTGTTATGGAAACAACTACATTATCGGGTTCAAGCGTTGATTTAAACTTTAAAAAAAAAAATTTTTCGCCCCCCCCCCCCCCCCCCGAACCCCATCACTATAAACAAATTTTCCTACTGTTCTCCCGTTGTTTAGTAATAGATATAACATTGATATTTAATACCAAAAGAAACATAAAGCAAATGGATTATTAAAAGCCAGAAGAAAAATACTTATCATTTAATGGAAAGTTCAGAAAGAAAAAGTGAACGACTTATTTCTCGTATAATACGAACAAAAATGATATTTGAACATAAAATTATTTACTGTTTTTAAATTTTTAAACTAAAATAAAAAATCATATATTCTAACATATTTTCACCTTTTTC